>CM069766.1:145000-150000 GCA_036169595.1 Dictyostelium firmibasis | reverse complement strand
TAGTTGTTGTTTTTGGTGTTCATTGTTATCAAGGTCAGTGCTATTTTGATTGGTATTGTTTCGTTTTTGTTCTTTAAGTTTATTCATTTGGACTACTTTTTCTTCGATTGTATTTTTGATGATGAATCTATGAATTCTAGTTTCTTTCTTTTGCCCAAATCTATGAACTCTATTGATAGCTTGTTGTTCTTGAGCTGGGTTTAAAATTGGTTCAACCAAAAATACATGAGTAGCCTCTATTAAATTTAAACCATTGCCACCTTTTACCAATGGTAATAGTAATACATTTATATTTGGGTCCTTTCTAAATTGATTAATTGCCATTTCAAAGAAACCACCTCTATTTACAGCTTTTGCGTACCCTATTCCATTTTCTTTTAATGCTCTAGATATAATTTCAAGTACATCTGCCCATTGTGAAAATATAATAATTTTTTCAATTGATTCATCAACTTCTTTAGTTGTAGTTGTAGTATTTGTAATATTTGATGTTTCTGTTGTTGTTGGTGTTGTATTTGTTATTGAATGTTTATTTTTTGATTTGTTTTGAATATTAATAATACTTTGAACAACAGATTCAATTTTAGTACCATAGGAGCCTTTTACATTTGAATTATCAACCAATTCACCATTTTCTTTATCAGTGGAAAGATAAGAGATCTCTTCAATGTTTACACGAGCTCTACAGAATGGACATTGTATGGTTTTACAATTTGGTACTTTTTCAATCATAAACATTACACAATCATAACAAAACGAATGACCACACAGCAACATAACGACATTTTTTCCAAGTGACTCTTGACAAATGGCACATATTGATTTCTCTTGTGAATCCAAAGTACTATCGGATTGGTTAGTTTTGGTTGAAATATTTGATTTCTTTAAATTGTACAAGTATAACAATTGGCCATTTGAAGTTTTAAATTGTTCCATTGATTTCTTTTTCTCGGATTCAAATCGTTGAATGAATTGATCGACCTCAATTAGATTGTTCAATTTAAACTGTTGTTGATAGGGTTGAATTATTTCACCTTGATACTTTAATGTGATACGAGTGGTACTTGAATCGACTTCATCGAAACTATTAAGATAGTTTTTAGTTGACGCCCATGATTCAGTTGCACTGGACAACTCTAATTTCATGGTTTTTAAAAGTTTAAGGAAATCTTCACCCTCTTTTGTTATGTCATCCAACTCCATATGCCTCAAAATTGGAATCATTAACTTTAAAACGACTTCAACCTCAGAGTCTGTAACCGATTCAGAGGCACCAATATCCAATTTAAATGATTCAATATCTTTCTTTTGATCTTCAGTTAGTGCAGTGGGTGAGCCACTAAATAAATTGGTTGCTTTCGATTTGTTTTGATCTGTTTTAGAGAATATTTTCTCTCTAAAGAGTGTGAGATTCTCCATACAAATACAATGAGAACAAATTGGAGAATCAAGCATTTGATTTCTTTGACGTCTATCACAACATTCTGGGCAGTTGATAGATATTTCAACATCTCTTTCACTGAATGAGTTGAATAATGGCGTCAAGGTTTTTATGAAACGTACATGGTACTTAAAGAGATCTAATATATGAGTACTAATGACATAGGATAAACCAGTGTAATCTCTAAACTTGTTTAATATTGAAAATTGATATTGGTTTGAATTCTTTGGAATGAATAGTTCAGTTTCAATCTTTTTCAAAAATGATGAACCATTGTTTTGTTTCTCTTCATTCTCTTGAATCAATTGTAGTGCCCGTTCATACCAAGGTATTTGCTTGAATCTTTTTGTGTTTCTATCATATCCATCTAATGCTTCGTTGACCTTTTGATTGTGTTGTTCAAATTCTTTTTGATTTTGTAACATTTGATGATTCATACCTGCCAAATAACCATTTCTAAGTTTTTCACATTGATCTTTAAGATTAATTTTACCACCTTCAGTAATGGTTTCAATGATTTTATTGATTTTTTCAATGGTTTTAGTTTTCTCTTCTGTCTCTTTTTCCCTTTCTTCTCTCTGATTATCAACATTGTTTGTGTCATCGCGATTATCAGAAATTAATTGTTTTTTTTGTCTTTCGACCGATTGAATTTGTTTCTGAAATTCTTTCAAAAGGAAATTCAAGTTATGGTAGGTGTGTAATTCTTGAAACCAATCAACTTTGAAATGGTTTTCATTGGATTTGAACATTGATATAGCATCTAAATAAAGTTGAGAGGCCATTGGTAATTCATTTCGAATGATTCTAGCTGCAGCCAAACAATTGTAGGCATGAATTACTGATTTTTGATAATTTTTAGTTTCAATGGTAGCATTCTCTATCAATCGATCCAATAGTTGTTCCATTGTCATTGTTGACATTGTCAATGGCTTGACACCATGACCACCCACTTGAAAATGTTGACAAGTTTGACGTAACACCAACAATGGAGCCAATATTAAATTTAATTCTTTATTGGAGATATCTTGAATGGATCTACCACCACGGAAAAACTTTTGAAAGAGTAGTCTAGCCTCTTGTGAACATTCGTTAGCTCTCTTTTGATAGTAATGCGCTTCTACCATTGAGAATCTTAATAGTTTAGTATCATTATCATACTGAGTGGGTATATCTAATTCATGTCTTATCGATACCTTTGAATTTCTTATCATAATAGAATGAAGTACACAATGAAACCATTCAATGAACGATGACTCACCCAAAGCTAAATACTTGTGTAATATGATACTATTCCACCAGAATCTTAAAGAGAATGGTTCCAATCTGAGGAACTCGAATAGACCAAACATATCATCTAATGAACGTTGAATGGGAGTACCCGTTAAACACCAACGATACTCTGACTCCAATTGAAGTGCCAATTGTTTATATTTGGTTTGTGATGATTCTACCATCTGTGCTTCATCCAAACAAATTCGCCACCACTGAACACATTTCAAAGCTGATTTTGCCGTTGGAATCTTTGTATAACGTAATTGTCTACCAGCAGAAATTTGATTCAAACAAATCGAGTCATCCGATAAAACTTCATAGGTTGTTAACACCAAATCATAATCTGCCAATTCGAATGGTGAAATCTTATCCCTGTAGATACCATTGTAAATGTAAACCTTTAAATCTTTGGTATGTTTAACGATCTCCTCTTGCCATTGTGTAAAGATTGTTTTGGGCGCAACTATTAACGTTGCCCTAGAACCAACCATGGTCAATTCATCCCATCTACCCTCATATTCCTCTTTTTCCTCTTGGACTATCAATGATGGGTCTCTAACTACAGTTGGACAAGTGGTACAAAAATAGAAACCCCAACTTGCTCTATATCTTGGATTTGAAATACATACACATGTACTATACTGATATTTATTACATGAGTTACATCTCACCCATTTACCACCTTTATGTGATTTCTCATCCTTCCCACAAACACATGAAATAATTTCACCATTTCTTCTTAAAAATTCACCTTCTTTTAATATTATTCTCTTTTTTGATTTCTTTTTATTATTATCACTTCCATTGTGATTATTATTTTCATTATTATTATTATTATTATTATTATTATTATTATTATTATTATTATTATTATTATTATTATTATTATTATTATTATTATTATTATTATTATTATTATTATTATTATTATTATTATTATTATTATTATTATTTTCATTATTACTATTGGTTATAATTGGTTTTGGTGGATTTATAATTGTAACACTTTTATCTGGTTTTGGATGAGATAATATTAAGCCTAAAAACTCTACAGTCTTTCCGAGACCCATTTCATCGGCTAAAATACCACCCCTTAATGATAAATCATTTTCTTTATCACTTAATAAAACTTCTTTTAATGTTAATTTTCCTGTGAATTGATTATAAAAGAACTCTCTTTTATCAACTAAAAATCTACTCCAAATTGGATGAATTATATCGCTACTAATATTATTATTATTACTATTATTATTTATATTATTTATATTATGAAACAAAGGTAAAAAATTAATTTTTGGGTTTAATTCACGATTAAACATCCAATTAACAGTTTTTAATTGATACGGTTTTAATGTTGAAACCATTTGACCATTAAACTTTGATTTATCTATTTCTTTTGCGTCACTATCCATTTTTACATTATCATATAGTTCTTTAATATCAAATGTGAATCTTTTCTTTTTTTCTCTATTTCCTGAATTTAAATTATTGTTATTATTATTATTGCTATTACTCTTATTGATATCTGAAAAAATATCTGAATCAATATTATTCAAACTTAAATTTAGTAAACTATCGTCACCACTAACATCACCATTACCTTCACTATCATTATGATCAACCATTTCAACGTCGTTTTCTTTTTCTTTCTCCTTTTCCTTTTCTAATTGTATTTCTTTTTCTCTCTCTTTTTCAGATTCAACTTGTAATAAATTTTCTTCTTCCAATTCTTTTAATAATTGACTTTCAATTTCCATTTGTTCTAAATCTTTAATTTTTAAAAAGTAATTTAAAATTGATTTAAATGATCTATCTACTGCAGAAATTGAATGTGATGTTGCATCATTATCATAATCATAAAATGATTCTCTAGTTAAATAAACCTGCATTGAAATTAATGTACTTTTTCTTTTATTTTTATTATCAGCAACTGGTAAAAATTTTAATTGAATCATATTTTTGAATTTCAAAAGGATTAAACAATTAAAAACTTTTGAGGTTGAATCTGCTGTAAAGGTAGATATTGATTTTGAATTTTCCCAATTGGTAAAAAACCCACTTGATTTACTTTCTCCATCTGCGCTTGTACAATATAAATATAATGGTCTATCCGCTATATTAATATTTTTTTTTCAAAAAAAAAATTAATAATAAATAAAAAATAAATAAATAACCATAAAAAAAAAAAAAAAAAAAAAAAAAAAAAGATAATTACATTTAATTGGAGTATCAGAATATATCATAATTTCACCAATATTAATAATAATGTCATTATTATTATCAA
>CM069766.1:125000-140000 GCA_036169595.1 Dictyostelium firmibasis | reverse complement strand
TCAAATTAAATATCCAAGCTCATCAAATGAAATTAAAGGTACATTTTTCGGTAGAAAAATCATTCCAAAAGAGATGCACTATCATTTGTTTACAAGGGATGGTCAATTTATTAGACGAAATAAATATGGTAGAAAAGATGTTTCTTGGTTTCCAGAGAAAGATCCAGTTTGGTATTTTAAAAAGTATCCAGAGATTCCAGGCTATGAGTTTGCAGCTATTGAATTTATGAAAGGACTTGGTTTAAAGAATACTCCACAATCAGAGTTGGTTCTATTCTATGATCCAAACATTGGGAAATGTTATCCAGTTTTAATGTCATTGGCTGTACCTGGTAAGTTGGTAAAAGAATGTTGGAACGATGATGATAATTTCATTCTTTTAGATCCACATCATACTGGTCTATTGATAGTATCCTCAATACTTTTATCAGTTGAAGATGGCAAAGAAGATAATTTCATAATATCTCCAGATGGAAAGTATTTAACACCAATTGATAATGATCATTGTTTCATACCATCTAGTATTTGGGAAAAAAACTTCATTTCAGTTTTACATGAAAAATTAATGATGAAATCAATCATTTTCGCTCTACCAATAATGAACAGTTGGATATCCACTAGTGTCAAACAACAAATCACTTCAATCGATTTAAATCAATTCTTAAAGGATTGGTTAGATAAATTGGTTAAACTTCATCATTTATTTCAAGAGTTATTACCAGCCGATGAAATCGATCAACTTTACCATGAACATGGTACAATCTTAAGAGTTCCAATTTCTTTAGAAACAATTAAATCAATCTATTTAAATATTTATAATATTTCACATTTCTTTAGAAATTCAATGGTAAATACTTACTTTGATCTCTTAAAGAGATTGGATCCTTTTGTAGGTACTAAATATCAATCATTGTTTTCAAATAATCATTACAAATGCTTAGAAGATAGATTTAGATATATAACCAATGGCTTATTCATTCAAACTACAGCTGCAAACTCTAAAGAATCCATAAGAGAAACCGCTATCAATAGTAGACAAATTGTAAAGATTATAAATATTCCAACTCAAGATCTCGTTGGTGAAAGTGCAAAAATTAAAACAGATCCATCGTTTGCTTTGAATGAATTAAAACATTTAATTCAAAGTCATAGAGAGATTAAAAAGAACAATACTACTCTCTTAGGAAATGGTGAAATGATAAATCCAGAGAATTTTAAAGGTCAAAAAAAGAGTAGACAATTTGAGATCCTCTCGGAATCATTTGCAAAGAATGATCAACTCGCTGTCTATAATCTATCACTTTCAGATGGTTATTTTGATAGATTAAGAGTTTCCCACATTCAATTTTTAGATTTAAGATATTGTGAACTTTTAACCAATAGATCCATTGAACAAATTATCAAACTAGTACCAAAATTACTCTATTTAAACATAACCGGCTGGAAATCTTTAAAAACCATTTGTCTATCATCACATTGTGAATATCCATTCGATATCACAAAGAATTTAAAACAAATTGAACCTCAGTCATTCTTCAATTATTACTCTGAAAACAAAGATAAAATTCAAAAAACTTTAATAGAGAGATTGGTCATTAATGATTGTCCATCATTGGAGCTTGTGGATTTATATTTTTCAACACCATTCCTAAAGAAACTTGATTTAAATAGAAATAGTAAACTCGAGAAAGTTGTTGGTTTAAACTATGATGTTGTCATAAATTCAAAAACTTTTGAACAACCAATAACTACAACAACAAAGAAACAACCATTAATAATTTCAAAAAGATTATTAAATATTATAGTTATCGGTGATAAAGGTGTTGGTAAATCATCAATAATTAATAGATTGAAAGAAACTGAAAACTTTCCAGAAATTATCTTTCACGAAACTACCTTTGAAATTGGATTTTCAAAACAAGTCGATTGTGAAATTAATTCTAGAATCAATTGTTTTTGTTTTTATAGATTTTTCATATTTGTAGTTTATGATAGTCCTTCCTCTTTTCTTAACTCTACAAATTGGATAAGGTCATTCAAAAGTAAAAAGAATTTCAATTCCATTCCTATTGCTTTAATTGGAAACAAGGATGAACAATACAATGAAAGTGGTCATATGGATTTTAGTAATAAATATCATTTAAAAAATTTTCAAAAATCTGCAAAAAATGATCACTCCTTCATTGACTTATTTAATTGTTTCATTGGTAGTAGTAAAGAAAAATGTCCTCACGATAATCATCATTTAATTTAATTTGTTTTTAATAAATATAATAAAACCTAATTAATTTTTCACCATAATTTTTTTTTTTGAGGGGCAAGGTAAAGAATAGTGGTTCTAGTAAAAGGTTAGGGGGTTTTTGTGTATGAGATGTGTTGACCATTCCATAGGTTATTTAGAGTATTTTTTTTTTTTTTTTTTTTTTTTTTTTTTTACTTATCACCATGTTCTTTAGTTGTTTTTTTTTTTTGGAAGTCGAGCTTTTTTTCCAGTTGATTATGAGGTGTGTTATTTATGGCTACCTTACTTCGAGGTATGACCTAAGGCTCGAACCAAGGCCACGGAGACTGTGTTATTCAGCGCAGAACCACTACGTGTAGCTTTTTTTTTTTTTTTTTTTTTTTTTATATTAATGATTATTGTTTGACCTCAGTCTTTAACAATAATAAAGTTTATTATTTTTTTAATAGTTAATTTAATTAATGTTCATTATATGATGCTTTTACATTTATATTTTTTTTTTTTTTTTAATATTATTGGGATTAGAATTTCTAATCACCATGTTTTTTTTGTTGTTGTTTTTTTGGAAGTCGAGCTTTTTTCCGGTTGATAATGAGGTGTGTTATTTATGACCACGTTACCTAAGGCTCGAACCAAGGCCACGGGACTGTGTGATTCAGCGCAGAACCACTACGTATAGCCTCCAATAATGAGGGTTTTTTTTTTTTTTTTTTTTTTAATATTATTGGGATTAGAATTTCTAATCACCATTTTTTTTTTTTTTACCTATTCAAGGGTTGCGCCTTGAGACGGTTTTCCGTTAGGAGGCGAGTGGGAATCGAACATCGTGTCTGGTAGGTTGCCTGTTCTATATAATTGATACAATTTATATAATCACTGACGGGCAGAGATATATTTCCAGACCTGTTTTTTTATGCTAACGAGTCGTATGGGGTTCGAACTCGGAACTGGCAGGTTACACTGTCTATGGCTTTGACCAGCAGGGCTGAGCGTCCAGTTTTCGTGGTATGACCAAGACTCGAACCCCCGACTTATATTATTTTTTATAATAAAAACTCCCCATTCGGGAATCGAACCCGAGGTACCAGTGTGAGAGACTAGAGTGTTACCGACTACACCAATGAGGAACTGATGATTTTTTGTAATGAACTGCTATAAAGCATATTTGCTGTGGGGGGCTTAGCAAAGTGGTTTCACACAGAATAACACAGCCTCCATGGCCTTGGTTCAAGTCTTGGTCATACCACGAATTAACGTGGTCACAGAAAAAAAAATTTTAAATTAAAATAATTAATAAATAAAAACTAGATTCGAACACATCCAATTGGATGAGGTTATTAAAAAAAAAAAGCATATTTGGCAGTTTAATAAGGTAACGAGATGAATAAATATCGAATATATTTAAAATAATTAATAAATAAAAACTAGATTCGAACACATCCAATTGGATGATGAGGTTATTAAAAAAAAAAATTGACAAAATGGATGAGAAAAAAAAAAAATAATCCTTTTGACAACGTAATGAGATAATTGTATTATTACAAATTGATTATATTAAATAAAGATATAAGATTAATATTAGTATTATAAATAAGGTATGAAAACCTAATATATATAAATGATTATCTAAAAGTATGAAAAAACAAATAATAATAAATATGGAAGTTTATTAATTGTTATAGAGTAAATGATAACTATTTATTTGTATTTATTTATTTGTTATGGAAATTGGAATATAATATAATGATTTTATGAATTGAAAATTGAGTCCTTTTATACTAATTTCTGAAAGACGTTATCTTAATTCTATATATAAAGACTTAATCTAAATTATCTTGAAAATTAGAAACCATTTGATAACTCTGTAGAGTTCATCGATGTTTTCCGAGTCTGGTGAATCAATATATTGGTGGTGTGATAATCTTGATAATGTAAACGTTTCAAAATTGTCATTTTTTGATATTAATGTGGTTGATTGACTTTTCTACTTTCCCTAGGCTGTCTTTAATAGATTTGGAGATTGCTGTTATTTTGAGTTTAGACCTGTTTATTTAAAGTTGAGGATATCTTTATGGAGCATTACTTACTTTAAATGGTATATTTGGTGGCTTGTTGATGCATATCATTCTGTTTTGTCTTTATTCAACATAGATTATGTAATTGTTGATTTTATATATTATTATTTGAAGTTCTTGTACTGATAGTTGACATACAATCTGCGAATGTTGTTAATTTGATACTTTTGTTGTTTGTATGAAACCTTTGATAGAATTATCATTTAAAATATCTACCAGAAATGCTTTCATTATGTTCAAAAATTTTTTGAGATAAACGATCACCTTGTTTTGTACCTCTTCTTACTGAAATTTTATCTACAAGCAAATCATTGATTTTGATTTTATTGTATTTTTTAGTAGATTCATTATTAATTCTCTTGGTAAGATTGGAATTCCTATTTGTTATAATTTTCTTCTTATACTTTTGTGACTTATTGAATCGAATGCTTTAAAGTTGTTCCTTCTTTATTTTTATTTGCCAGTTCGATTATCTCTTTCATAATTTGAATATTGTCTTGAATATATCTATTTGTAACAAACCCGTTTAGGAATTATTTGATTATTTTATTAGTTACTGAAAGTAATCTGTTGTTTATTATTTTACTAAAGAGTTTGTAATCGGTGTTTAATAGAGTAATTTCTATTTAATATTAGAAGTTCATCTCCCTTTTTAAATAACGTTGTAATGAAAAATTCTTTAAATTGTGCGTTGATTTTCTTTTGGTTGATTATTTTTTTTTTTTTTTTATAAACATGGTTGTATCTGTGAGAAATATTTTTTATTTAATAAAGTTAATATTTATATATTATTTTTATGGATATGGTTTAATAACAAGAGGGAGTATATTGGGGTTGATTTGAAATTTATATGCAATTGTGGATTTAATGTGTTTAAGGTGTTTGGTGGTGAGTGTGGAGTTGTTTTTTTTTTTTTTTTTTACCTATGATTAGAAGCAAGGTCTATCGGCGGAGTATGGAGTTGTTGAGTAAAAGTGTGTTGTATTAAATACTCTTGCCAAAATCGGTGCCAATAGATCCCCGTGGTATTCATCCTGTCTAGACCCGAAGATTTACGAGTCGTATGGGGTTCGAACTCGGAACTGTAAGGTTCCGAACTTCGGATTTTTTGATTTTATGGAAAAATTCGCCCAACGGGGGGCTCGAACCCCCGACCACCAGATTAAGAGTCTGGCGCTCTACCGACTGAGCTAGCCGGGCTTATTATAAAAAAATTTTAAATAACCTTAAATTTTGAAGTTTGGGGAATAACTGATTTTAGAATACAGCTTAAACTGTAATATCCAATTTAAAAAAAAAAAAAAAAAAAAAACTGATTTTAGAACAAGATAATTAGTGCTGTTAATCAATTTAAAAAAAAAGATAATTAATGCTGTTAGTGTATTAAATGTTTTATGTTTTTATTTAAATAAAAATAACTAATTAATCAATTTATATAATAAATGAGAATAAAAAAACACAACAGTAGAAAAAGTTTTGAGTGAATTAAAATAAATAATTCTTTTTTTTTCATTGAAATTAAATTACTTACCTTTCGCCAAATTGAAAATTTAATTTATACAAAAAAATAAACAAAATCTATTTAAAATATAAAAGAGAAATAACGTCGTGTGAAGAATTCTTTAGGGTCTAATATATAATCTTAAACGTAGGTGGTAAAAAGCTATGGGGAATACTTCAATCCACCTTGGTGGACGAGGAATTAATCCCCCAAAATTCAGCACAAAACTGAATATTTGGGTTTTAGATAGTTATATATGTACAATAACTAAATGGACCGCAACCAATGCTCTGGTGAAAACAGGTATCATCGTCAACGTGAAGGACGATAAGGCTTATTTACCTCCCTTTACATCCCACTCATGATGAATCTGTGAACACCGACCCTCCAATGGAATTATAAATTCCACCCCTAATGATCCATGATAGACCACCTATCTACAGATCTTCGGAATAATACCCCCACTTCATCCTCGTTTAAGACTATACATTCTGAACCCAACACACAATCAGATGCTACGCAATTTTGTTTTATTTTTTTTAAAAAGATTGATGTTTATTTTATATATAAACACATACATGGTAATAAAGTCTGTGATAATATTATTTTTTATTTTATAATATTAATATATTTATAATTATTATTATTATTATTATATAATATTTTTTTATTTTTATTATATTTAAATTAAATAATTACCTTTAATAATAATAATTTATAATACCTGTTTACTTTAAATTTTTTTTTTTTTTATTTAAAATTTTTTTTTTTTTTTTCCAAAATTTTATTCATCCAAATTAAAAAAAAAAAAATTTTAAAAAAAAGCTTAATAAAATTTAAATTTAAATTAAAAAAAAAATTTTTAAATTAAAATAAATAAAAAAAAATTAAAATAGGTGTTTGAAGTATTTTAATTTTAATTTTTTTTTAGAAACTAAGATAAAATAAAAAATAATAAAAAAAATAAAAAAATTAAAAAAAATAAAAAAAAAAATAAATCAATATTATTTAAGTGGTGGAAAATAATTTTTTTATTTATTAATCAGTGTTCTACATAGATATTCCAAACTTTGGTTGCTTCTTGGCAATTCCTTAATCAAAATTTCACTGTTTCTATTATTAATTTTATCTTGAGTTTTTGATATTCTAATCTATTAATTTCTTGTTTTTCTTGTGCTTCTAAACGTTGGCAAACCTTTCCTCTAAAAGTTTTTTCATCTTGAAATATACCAACTAAGTTATTGTACATATTATTTCTAACCTCTATTCTTTTACGGTGTCTCTCTTCTATTTCTTCTGTTGTACATATTATTTCTAACCTCTATTCTTTTACGTTGTCTCTTTTCTATTTCTTCTGTTGTTTCTCTTCTTTTTTTCACCAAATTTCTTTTTTTGAATATAATTGATCTATTTTTGCTAAAAGTTTCCATGCATCATTGATGCATATTTTCTTTTGATTCTTAAATTTGTTGCCATATTTCAAATGTTCCATACTCTACTCTTAATTCTTTGCTAAAATTCTTTGGTTTTTTGGAATTCTTTAATTAATTTGGAGGTTGCACCTCTTAAATTACTCAGATATCTTTGACCTTGATTTACATTTAAACGTACTTTGAATTGCTTTTCAAATCGCTAAAAGCATTTTTGATTGCTGATTTGTTAGTTGTACCATTTGGATCTCTATTTTTCAAATAAAAAATAACTAATTCTAAAAATATTTTTGTTTGCTTTTGGTTCCATTTCAATTGACCTTCACCATCATCATCTTCAGAACCATTTTCATATTCTGGATATTTATTATTAGATATGGAATAATCTTCATCTTCACCATCTTCTTCATCTTCATCAAATGGTATTTGTGGTGAAATACTTAATAGTCTTTTTTTTTATTTTCTTTACAGTTATCATAATAACCTTGAAGCATTTGAAAACCTGTTTTATCTCTTTTTCTACAACTTGTTTTTTCAATTTCTGAACCTATATCTTTATTTGATGACAATAGTTCAATTTCATTACCATTTTTTATAAAATTTTGGGAGTTATTCTTTTTAGAAAATTAATTAATTATATATATTATTATAGAGTACCATTCATTTTTTTAATGTATATTTGTCTGCGCTTTAAAAATAAAAAAAAAAAAGAAAAAAAAAAAAAAAAAGTTATAATGAAGAAGTGATATGTTTTTTTATGTAAAAATTTAAATTAAAAAAAAAAAAATATAAAAAAAAGAAATTAAAATAGGATGTTTGAAGCATTTTAATTTTAATTTTTTTTAACAAAAATAAAAAAAATAAAAAAATAAAAAAAAAAAAAAAAAAAAAGTACGTGTATTATTTTTTTAGAATTTATTTTATTATTTATTTATTAAATAATCTGAAATATTTTATTATAATTCTTTATTTAGTTATTCAATATGAAAAACCGTCAGCATACAATATGCTAAAATATCAGAGTTATTTATACCTCTTGTGTGAATAATACCATATTTATTTTTGATGTCTGCAAATTCATTTTCTACTTGATATCTTCTTGATGGTTGTGCAGTATGAAATCTGGATTATTATTTGGTAATATATTTTCTCCATTACCTAAATATGGATTTATTGAATTTGAAGTAGAGTATATTGAACTTTTATAAGCTGAATCACCTAAAACATTATAACCAAATTTTTTTTTTCCATCTCAATTACAAATTAACTTCAAAAATTAATAGATGAATTTATAAAAAAAAAAAAAAAAAAAAAATTATTTTTAAAAAAATAAAAAGATCATATGTGTGTGTAGTAGTCTATGAATGAATTTAATAATAATTTTATTGAAATTTGCTGATATTCATTGAACTCAATGAGCTGGCTTTTCCTTCAATATTTTTTAAATATATATGAATGGGAGATAATATGACATCAAAAAAAAAGTGGGCCACATTGTTGTAGGTCATATTAGATTGGTATAAATGTCGTCAATACATAAATTTTTGGTGTTTATAAAAACAACTTCATATAATTGTAATTAAAATAAACCACAAAAAATTTTCTTTTTTTTTTCAAAATTTTTTTTTCTTTTTTTTTTATAATTTTTTTTTAATCACAAAATGAGCCAAGATAAAACAATAAATATTTTAATTGTAAGTGATATTCATTTATCATTTTCAAATATAAAGAAACTTGGTGAAAAAATAAATAACAAAAAGTAAAAAATGATTTTAAATAACAAAAAAAAAAAAAAAAAAAAAAAAAAAAAGTGAATCACAACAACTGTATTAATATATGAAAATAATAATTAAATAGAATAGATTTAATAATATGTGGAGGTGATATATGTAATTTTGACCCAGTGAACAGTGATGATTTAGTGAAAGTTAAAGAATGTGAAAAAGAGATGATAGATATATTCAAAGTATTACATGAAATTGTACCAACAGTTGATATACTATATGTACCAGGTAATCATGATGCAAAAACCACACTTTTATTTGAAGGCTGTGAAAATCAAGATGAAGAAAAAAAATCAATTGATTATTCAAAACCACCAAAACTCACAGATAGATCTTATAATATTCACAAGAGTAACTTTAGATTGGATGACGATTTAGTATTGGTTGGATTAGGTGGTAGTTTACCATCCTATTGTGACAATAAACCACATTGGGCTGGTTATCCATATGATTGTATAAATGAGGATGGTGAGAAACAAGTATTATCAGATTTAAATCAATCACTCAAACATAAAGATACAATTAATTCAAAGGATAAAATCATTTTATTAACTCATATGGGACCATATAATTGTTATACAACTATCGACCAAATTGATCTTTCTATATCTCCAATTTATTCCGGTAGTAAATCAATTGAAAATATTATTAAAGAAAATGTAAATTTTTAATATTTAACTATTATTAATTTTATTATTATTATTATTATTATTATTAACATATTTTTTTTTTTCCCTACTTATTTACCAATAGCAACAACAAATATTTTTAAATATTCATGGACATACACATCATTCAACAGGGTTAGCAAAGGTTGGTAAAACATATGTTTGTAATCCAGGATCATTAAGATCTGGTCATTATGTAATTTTAAAGGTAGAAAAGTTTTGTAATCAATTATGGAGATTAAAATCAACAAAGTTTTATAAATTATAATAAAATTAATTTTTAATTGCAACTATCAAAGGTTTTGTTTTTTTTTTTTTTTTAAATAAATTTATTTTCATGATTATAAATATTATTAAAATGATCAATTGAAGATTTCATAATTGGTTTACCTTTTAAGGTAACTTCAGAATCACCTTTTATAATTTCAACTATAATGTATTCACCAACTTTAATATCTTGATTTTCAATGTTATTGATTACCACTTTTTTATTGGTATCAGTTCTACCAACAAAATCTTTTTCTGATCTTCTACTGAAACCATCGATTAAAACTAAATGATGTTTACCAATCTCTGATTGATTCTTTTCTTTTAATTTCTTATAGAATGTATCTACCACTTGAGTGAGACGTGAGTTTTTAAGAGTTGTTGGAACATCATCTTTTAATTGACGATGAGCATGAGTTTTCTCTCTAAGTGAATACATAAACATAAATGCATTCTCATATCCAACATATTCCATCAATGAAATGGTATCATTATGATCCTCTTCAGTTTCACCACAAAATCCACTAATAAAATCTGATGAAATTGTACATCCTGGTAATACTCTCTTTATTGAATCAATTAATTCTATGTAACTCTCTCTTGTATATCCTCTTCTCATTGTTTCTAATACTTTACTACTACCACTTTGTGCTGGTATATGTAATTGTTTACAAATATTTGGTTGATTTTTAATTAATTCTAATAACTATATATAAAAATAAAATTAATTAATTATTAAAATAAAATTTTTCTTTATAAAAAAAAAAAAACTCTTACATCATCAGGGAAATCTTTTGGGTGAGGACTTGTAAATCTAATTCTAATTTCAGGATCAACTTTTGAAACTAATTCCATTAATTTTGTAAAGGTTACACCTTTTTTTGGTGATTTATAAATTGTTTTAAAACCATCTCTTGGTTTTAATGATTCGATTTCCAATTTAGTTTTTTGATCAGAGTTATTATTATTATTATTATTATCCAATGGTTCTTCATAGTAATTAAAGGAATTAACATTTTGACCTAATAAAGTTATTTCTTTAAAACCTTGATCTGATAAATCTTTAACCTCTCTAAGGATTGACTCAACAGGTCTACTTCTTTCTCTACCTCTTGTAAATGGTACAATACAATAGGAACACATATTATTACAACCTCTCATGATTGAAACGAATGCTGATACTTGATTATCAGATTTTCTAACTGGTTTAATGTCAGCATAAGTTTCGTCTGCTGATAAAATTACATTAATTGCAGTTTGTTGTTCACCGTCCTCTAATGTTGCCAATAGTGATGGTAGTGATCTGTATGCATCTGGGCCAACTACTATATCAACTTTCATATCAGATTCCAATAGTTTCTCTTTTAAACGTTCTGCCATACAACCTAAAACACCAACTATCAAATTTGGTCTACCCTGTTTTCTTCTTATCGATCTCAATTCCGTTAAACGTAACCAAATCTTTGCTTCTGCATTCTCTCTGATTGAGCATGTATTTAAAAATACGATATCTGCTGATTTGAAATCATTTGAAATCGTATATCCAGAGGATTTCATAATAGAACATATCACTTCTTCATCACTAACATTCATTTGACAACCATAGGTTTCAATCCAAACTTTTCTACCATTACCTTTATCGTTTGGTAATGATGATAAATAGGGTGGTAATTCATATTCTTCTTCGCTTTCTATTTTACTTTTACTCTCATCACTTTCATATGATTGATTATTTTTTAAAAATTCATTTAAATTAGGTATATCTTTTATCTTTTCTCTTACACTTTCTTTTAAATTATTATTATTATTATTATTATTATTGTCACTAAAGATATTATTAATTGTTGTATTTGTAGTTAAGTTACAATAATACCTATTTATTATTTTATTTCCACTACTATTATTCTTATAATTTATAATATTATCTAATATATTTTTTTTACATAATCTATTTAATCTATTTATCATTTTATTTAATATTTAAAAAATAAAAAAAAATCAAGTAAAACTAAAAATGAAAAAACGAATCTTTTTTTTTTTTTTTTTTTTTTTTTTTTTTTTTTTTTTTTTTTGATTTTTTTTTTTTGATTTTTTTTATTTTTAACCAAAATGTTTTAATTTATAACTCCAAACATTTGATTGATTAGGAAATGACTTCTTTAAATCTTCTAATAATATACTATAGTTATTTTTTATCTGATCAATTGAAAAATCAACACTATCTTTAAATTTTGTGAACTTTAACTAATAAGAAAAATAAAAAAAGTATTAATATTCAAATAGTGAATAATAAATATTATATATATTTGAACATACTTCATAAATTGAAAGTAAATATCTTTGAGCAAAAGACTTTTGTTGTTCATAATAAGATGAATCAATATCTTCCAAAATTGAATCAACAAATTTAGATTCCTGTTGTAATGATGTAATTGGTACAGTGGTTGAAATGTTACGTTGGAAAACTATTGGTTGTGCAACCTCCAACCAAAACAAAGTTAAAACTCTCTTATAGGACCAAGATGATTCATGACCTGGATATAAATTAATTATCTTATGAATAAAATTAAATTCATTTTCCCATATCTTATGAATTCTCATTTCATCTAAATTCTCTTGATTCATTGTGCTACTGTTATTATTATTATTATAACATCTATTAAATAAGTGTGTCAATATTAAATATCTATGATGGTATCCACAATAATCTGATATGTTTCTTTTGATCCAATCTTCAGTAAATTCTAAATCTTTTAAAATCTATAGAAAAAAATAAAAGGGTTGGTAAATTTTTTTTTTTTTTTTTTTTTTTTTTTTGATAATTTTTTAAAAAACCTACAATATCAATTGATAAATGTTGTAATAACCACCATCTATGAGTCCATGCATAATAATTTTTAGGGTAAATTTCAGCAACTCTTTTACAAACAGATAATTCAATCTCATGATCAAGATGATCACCTGATTTTTTAAAATAATCTGTTAAAACCCATCTTCTATGTGCCCATCCTTCACCACTCTTTGGATGTTTTGTAAATATTAAATTTAATAATGTAATTTCATCTTTATGTTTTATATATTTTAAATTTATAAATTCTTTTCTGAAAAAAAAAATAATTGAAAATGTTAATAAAAATAAAATTAAATTAAAATAAAAAAATTAAAATTAAAGAGAGTATGAATAATAATACCTTTGATTTAAAGCTGTTATATTTTCAGCATTAATTATTAATAGATTTCTAGTTGCTTGTAATAATTCATTAACCAATAATTGCTGATGTCTTTCCGATAAATCATTCATTTTCTTATCAAATGTTAATTTTAATTCTGTAAAGTATGTAAATGCATATGAATACAATTGAGTCATCCATTGAAATGAAAAACCTAATTTATTATCTACCAATACAAATGGTTTATTCTCTTGTCCATCATATTCTTTTGTTGATATTATAAATCCAATTTCATTACTTTTTTTAAAAAAAAAAAATAATAATAAAACAATTAGGTAAATTATTTAAAATTGAGTGAAAAAAAAAAAAAAGTAAAAAAAAAATAAAATGAAATAGTACATTTGAGGGTTTTTAATAAAAATTAAATTTAAATCTTCATAAAGTTTCTTTGATTCTTGTAATTTTGATTCAGCCTTTGACATCCTAATTAAAATAAAAGAAAAATAAAAAAAAAAAAAAAAAAAGGTGAAGTCAAAAAAAAAAAAAAAATCAATGAAAAAAAAAAATACACAAACAAAATAATTATTTTTTAATTTTTTTTATATTTTTAATTTTATTTTTTTTTTTGATTAATTTTTTATTTTTTTTTTTTTATTATTATTTTAACTATTAAATTATTAACAATAAAATTCTAATGTTTTTGAAATTATAATATCTCTAACAGAGTTAAAGACAGTTTCAAAACTTTTAGTGTCGGTAGCACAAGTGAAATGAAAATAAATAAAGTTTTGACTATTTACACCATTACCACCCTTTTTCTTTGAAAGAAAACTATTTTTAATGTAATTTGAAGATTTCTCATAGGATTGATCGCCAGCGTAATCTGGAAAACAAATTTTGATAGAAGTTCTTTTTATTTTATCACGGAAAAGATCGATTTTGTTTAAGAATAAAATGATTGAAGTCTTTGGAAATGTTGAATCATTACAGATTGAATCGAAAAGATTTAAACTTTCATGAAGTCTATTGGTACAATTATCTTCGACTAATTTCTGGTCATATTCATTAATGGCCGCAACGAAAACGATGGCAGTTACATCATCGAAAAAGTTTATCCATTTCTTTCTTTCACCACGTTGACCTGCAACATCAACAATTCTAAATATAACATCTCCATTTACATTGAAATCAGTTTCAACTACACCATTGGTAGTGGCACGTGATTTAAGGATATCTAAATTTACAGGTTGGTATGTTGGTTTACCTATTCTTTTAATCTCATTCAAATAGTATTGAGTGGATTCATTAATATGATATTTTTGAGCTTGTAACATCACCTCTGATTGTACAACTGGGTCTGACCAAATCGTTGATATATAATTGGTTATAATTGGTGGTATTCCAAAATCCTGAACATTAAATATATTATTATTTGATCCATCACTATTTGAACGATTATGTATATTGGTTGAATTAGAGTTGGATGTGGTGGTGGTAGTGGTATTTCCATTAGATGAAGCAGAATTTGAATTTATACAGGTTGACCCATCTAAACTTAAATGTGTCATTTTTTTATCTAATTCACTACTTGAACTACCACCACCATTATTTCTGAGACTATTACTATTATTATTATTATTATTATTATTTAAAATTGAAGTTGGTATCATTGAACCAATTGGATTATTTCTAATACCATTTTTATTTCTTTTTTCAATGTAAACTCTATACCATGAACTATAGTTTTTTACAGCTGATAAAGTTTCTTGTGGAATCTCTATATTGTTCTCTTTGATAACATGAATTAGTAATGCCATACCATCTAAAAGATTTATATAAATTAAATTTCTATAAAATTCCTCC
>CM069766.1:0-122500 GCA_036169595.1 Dictyostelium firmibasis | reverse complement strand
CAACATCAACAACAATTTCCACTACAACTGGATCATCAGAATACTCTGGATCATCATATTCAGGATCAGTGGTTTCAAGTTTAATCACATCAATGATTTCAGGTGCAAGTGAAAGTTTAAGTGGAAGTTTAAGTGGAAGTTTTAGTGGTAGTGGTAGTGGTAGTGGCAGTATTAGCAGTAGTGGCAGCAATAGTACATCATCGTCATCATTATCAGGTAGTGCATCATCAGGTAGTGCATCATCAGAAGATGGACTTTGTTTTGATTGGGTTACAATTTGGGGTTATAAAGTTTATGATCCACTTTTAATTCCATTATGTTTATGGGCATTATATATTGGTGTTAGCAGATTTAAATTATTTAAAAAATATAATTGCACCTATTTGTATTCAGTCACATTTTTAATTTATGGTATTATGATGACAAATGCAATGTTGGCAGATTCACTATCAAATAACTTTTCATTAAAACTTAGAGAGGTAAAAAATTGATATTATTATTTATTATTATTATCATTATTATTTAAATTATATTAATTATTATTTATTATTATTGTTATCTTTTTTTTTTTAGTTTGTTTCAGTTGCAGATGTTGGTTTAACATCAACAGTTGGTACATTCTTTTTATATTGTGGTTTAACAGATGTTGGTATTATTAATCCAAAAGAAACAAAAACTAAAATTATTTTATTATTTAATTCAATACTTTTGATAATTAGTTGGATTTATGGATTATATTATTCAGGTAATCCAGTTGGTTGGGCATTTATACTCTATGAAGGAGTTGTTGGTGTTTCATGTGGTACTTATTTAATTTTACAAATTATCTATCTCGTTAAAAGAAAGAACTTAAAATCAATTCTTTGGTTATTGACAGCTGGTTTAGTTGGTGGAATTGGTTTAATAATTACTGTATTCACTTCTAAATGGTGTGCTCATTTCGGATCTCATTTCTCTTCAAGTTATGCATGGTTCTTTTTAAGTGATTTCGCTATGCTCTTGATCTCTCATTATATAATTGTTTCTAGAGGCTCTGACTTACAACAACCATCACAATTATCATTCTATAATAATCAACCATTGTTGCCAAAATTATTTAATACTATTAAGTCCACAATCATAATTCCATCTTCATATAAACCAGTTACACAGTCTTATTATGTCACTGTACAACAACAACAACAACAACAACAACAACAACAACAACAACAACAACAACAACAACAACAACAACAACAACAACAACAACAACAACAACAACAACAACAACAACAACAACAACAACTATATCGTGCTGTTCCACAACAACCAATTTATACTATTAATTTAAATCAACCACAAGAAAAACCATTAAGTTATATTGTAAAGAAACAATAAATAAGCTTTTTTGAAAAAATAAATAAATTTTTAAAGTTAAAAAAAAAAATAAAAAAAAAGAATAAAATTTATTAATCTATTTATTCCATTTAATTCTTCTTCCACCACAATTTGCTGCTTTGGAATTATGATGGGAAGATTTAAAACCTCTTTTCATATCACCCCAACCATCACCATCATCTTCATCAACAAAAACACTATCATCATAAATATCATGGTCACTTTGTTCAGATTTTTCATCGTCATCTTCATCTTCATCTTCTTCGTCCTCATCACCATCTTCTTCATCCTCATTTTCATCTTCATCTTCATCCTCATTTTCATCTTCATCTTCATCCTCATCTTCGTCACTTTCTTCATTGGAATTGTCATCACCATCTTGATTTTTCTTTTTATTATTTACATTGGTAGATGTGATGGTTGTAGTGGAGATTGATGCACCATTTTTATCACTCTCCTTTTTGAAACCATTTAATCTATTTTGTTTTACAAGTATTTTATCCTCTTGAACTTTTTTTAATTTCTCTTTTTTACTCAATTTCTTTGGAGCACCATTGTTTTTTGATTCTTCATCTGAGTCACCACTTTCAACTTTTTTCTTTAATTGTTTTTTTTGTGGTTTTTGATGACTCATAGCACTGTGAATCTTTTCATATTCTTCCATTTGAGCTTGATATCTTTCTTTATCTTTTTGTGCTAAATCATAAAATGGCTATGAAAATAAAAAAATGAAAAAAAAAAAATAAAGATTAAATAAAATAAAATATAAAGAGTTAGTTTTCTTAGATTATTATTTAGAGACAGATATAATATAAAAAAATTACTTTTTTTTCATGATCAGCCATTTCTCTCCATTTTTCTAAATACCAACCAGGAGATTTCGAAGGATTTGATTCCTTGAAAAAGTGAAGTGCCGGAAATGGTTGCAATGGTTTTGATCTCTTTACACCAGAGTGATGGGTACCATTATGATCATTGTTGGAGTCTTGATTGTTTTCAGTTGATTTCTTTTTAATATCTTTTTCATGTTCTTCTTTCTTTTGTTTGTTTTTAATTTTAAATTCTTGAAATTTCTTTTTTACATCTTCTAAATCAATCTCTTCATTTTCTTCATTTTCAGTTATAATTGAATTGTTATTGTTATTTACAGTTGTTGGTGTGGCGGTAGTTACTCCATTTTTTTTGATTGGTTTTGATTTAGCCATCTTTGAAAATTTTGTTTGGATTTAAAGAAAAAAAAAAAAGAAAAGAAAAAAAAGAGAGAGAGAAAGAAAGAAAGAGAGAAACAAAGAAAGAAAATAATTTAAAATAAAAAAATTTCAAAATATTTCACACACAAAAAAAAAAAAAAAAATGAAAGAAAAAATAAAAAATTAAAAATATAATTATTTAAACAGTAAAATACAAATATTTTTGTGAGAGGATTTAGTGCAAAAAAAAAAAAAAAATGAAAGAAAAAAAAATTTTTTTGACCCACACAAATTTGCATTTTTTAATTTAATTATATGAAAAAATGAGATTAAAAAAAAAAAAAAAAAAATAAAATAAAAATAAAATAAAATTATTTTGAAAATATCTTGAATCATTGCTTTTTTTACTTTTTTTCTCAACTTTTTTTTTTCAATTTTTTTTTTATTTTTTTCACAAAGGTTGGGTACTTTCGTTGGCTTCTGTTGCTATGATTTTGGGAATTTGGATAGAGTCCAACGAAAAGGAATTATTTTGATGATTTTGACCTTGGTATCTAACATTATAACAAAATGTATAATCTTTTAGGAAATTTGGATCATTTGCATCTTTATATTTTAAAATTGATAGTAAATATTTTTTGTGTGATGGTATGCTATGTTGATGCTGATACTGGTATTGCATTGAAGGAGTATTTGTGGGTTGTTGAAGTTGTGGAGGTGGTGGGGGTGGATCATTGATCGATAAAATTTCATTGATAGTAATAACTAAAACAGTCCATCTTTGGATAATATATAAAAATTTTGGATGATTCGGTGAAATATAAGTTGGTACACTACCAACTTGTATCTTTTGAACCTGTTGTATTGGATGGTGTTGTAATTGATCAGCAGTAACAACTGAACCATCAGTATTGATTGCACTTGTATCCGACACTATTATAGTACAACCATTATTTATATTGGTAAAAATTTTCTTATTTTCAATTTGATCACTATTTTGTTCATTATATTTTATTTTTTTTTGATTTTTTATATATTCTACTGTTTCTTTTAAGAAAGCAAATGTTTTACCAAGTGTAACATTTCTTTCGTAAATCGTTGAGCCAAAGTAATATGATATATCATCTATTAAAATTAAATCTGGTAAAAATGATAAACTAGGAAAATCAAATAAATAACTTCTTAAATCTACATCATTTTCAATATACCTATATTAAAATTTATTACCATTATTATTGTGAAAAAAAAAAAGTAAAAAAAACAATAAATCACTTACTTTATTTTTAATTTCTTTAAAATATAATCATCTTTTATGAATCCCATTGGAAAGAAAGGTAAATTTTGTTGAAACTTCTTTTTATTACATAAAAATAAAACATTATAACCTTGTTTTGCATAAGTATATCCATATTGAAAGAGTAATGATGTTTTGCCACACAGTGGTGGTCCTGATAGTAAAACAATATCTGTTGATTCAAATTTGATATTATTTTCTTCTGAACTAATAACACCTCCAAAGAATCTTTCAATCTCAACTACCATTTTATTGTAATATTTTATAATAAATAGATGTTTTTTTTTTTTTGTTATTCAAGTATTTTTTTTAAAATTAATATTTTTATTTTTTTAATTTTTTTTTTTCAAAAATTTCAATTTCAAAGAAAAAAAAAATTAAAATAGAAAAAATAAAATAAATCAAAATAGAAAAAGAATAAACTTGTTTATTTATTTAATTATAAAATTAAAATAGAAAAAGTACAAAAAAAATTAAAATGGAAAAAAAAAAAAAATTAAAATAAAAAAAAAGCACAAAAAAAATTAAAATAGAAAAAAGTACAAACAAGATTTGAAATCTTGTTTGTTTATTTATTATCATTTGTTGTGGAAAAAAAAATAAAACAACAAGATTTGAAATCTTATTGGTTTATTTACTATTATTTATTTTGTTATTTATTATGCATATATACATATATTTTGATAGTTTATTTATGAACTTATTGGACATCAACTAATGTGCTATCGATATCTATTGAAAAATCTTGTTCTATTTCTATATCTCCTATTTGTTGTTGTTGTTGTTGTTGTTGTTGTTGTTGTTGTTGTTGTTGTTGTTGTTGTTGTTGATGTTGTTGTTGTTGCTGTTGTTGTTGTTGAGGAAGAAAAGTTGGGATATTGATCTTTTGGGGAATATTCATTGGTTTATTATCCAAATGAGAGGGACTAATATTTGAAGGTTTGTTGCCATAAGGATGATATGAAATACCAGGTGGTTTGGGTGGTGAAAGTCCAATATTATTACTCTTATTATTGCTAATACTATTATTAGAATTGGTGTTACTATTATTATTATTTATATTTTGGTGGTTATATTGATATGGTACAGTTGCTTCAGGTGGTGATAAACCATTGTTTTCGATTTTGCTATGTGGTATAATGCTCAAATTTGGTGTGGGTTGGATTGTGGTATTTGTTAATTGTTGTACTTGTTGTGGTAGTTGGGTAGCTTTATTATTATTATTATTATTATTATTATTATTATTATTATTATTATTATTATTATTATTATTATTATTATTATTATTATTATTATTATTATTATTATTATTATTATTATTATTATTATTATTAACGACACGGTTATTTTGAACGGCTCTTTTATTGAAATTATTTCCCGATATACAATTACCTAAACCATTGCCATAGAGTTTTAAACAACGTTTTAAACCATCAGAGATAGCGGTTTTCTTTGCATTAGCAATACTACCCATATTTCTTGTGGCTCCACATCCAACATTTTCTCGGTAAGAACCATCCTTTAATATGATTCTAACATGTGCTGTGTATATAAATTGTCCAAAATCAGTTTGATCTTGACACATCGATATTATCTTTAATGACCATCCATCCTCTCCAAATAATTCGTTTGCTAATTTTATAGCTTCATCTTTCTCTAAATATGCCGATTGTGCTATATAAAAAGTATTATTATTATTTGTAATAAAAAAATTATGAAAAGTTAAAAAAAAACTTACTGCCACCAGGAACCTCTCTTATTTTTAAAACATTTGAGTCAATATTTCTGCTTAAAAGTTCTTGAATCTTTTTAGCTTCTTCTTCGCTAAATTGTCTCTTACCAAATGCAGTTAAATTTATTTTATTATTATTATTATTATTATTATTATTGCTCAATTCGTTTTTCCTAAATAAAACTATACCATTATCGTCTAATGATGTTTGAATAATTTTACCATTATAGGAACTCATATTTATAATATATATTTAAAAATATTTATATATACAAAGAAAAAAAGGTGAAAACTGTACAGTTGTTAGGTTTTATTTAATATTTATTTGAAATGTTATAAAGTTTGCTTAGATTGGGAACTTTTTTTTTAATTTTTTTTTTAATTTTTTTTTTTTTTAAATTTTGCAATTTTTTTTTTTTTTTTATTTTTTTTATTTTTCAAAGAAATTTTAGTTTTTTAATAAAAAAATAAAATAAAATTTATATTAATTACCGATATAAATAGATTTGATCACATTGATAAAATTTGAATTACACATTCTTTTAAAACTTCTTTTTAGTTATTTTTTTTTATTATTTTTTTTTTATTTTTTTTATTTTTTTTTGAGTTTTTTTTTAACTAATTTTTTTAATTTTTCTTTTTTTTTTTTTATTTTTTTTTTTGTTTTTAATATTTTTTTTTGAACTTACAAATACACAAAAAAAAAAAAAACAATGAATATTGGAGATAAAGGCGAAATTTCAACCAAAGTTACAGAATCATTACTAGCAACCAATGTTGGTAGTGGTGATGTTGAAGTTTATTCAACACCATCTATGGTTGCGTTAATGGAAGGGGCAGCAGTTCAATGTTTAAAGGGTAAATTAGTAGAGGGACAAACATCAGTTGGTACATCTATTTCAATTAAACATTTAGCCGCAACCCCATTATCATTAAACGTTAGAGCAACAGCAGAGATCACCTCTGTCTCTTCGGACAATAAAAAAGTTTCTTTCAAAATATTGGCATATGATGATAAAGAATTAATTGGTGAAGGTACTCATGAAAGATTCATTTTAAATAAAGAAAGATTTTTACAAAAATCAAATTCTAAATTACAACAATAATAAAATTTTTAAAAAAATAATATCACATAAATAAAATACATTTTTTTAAAAAAAAAAACATTTCATAATTTTTCAAAAATGCGCCAAAAAAAAAAAAAAAAATCCAAATCCTTTTTTTTTTTCAAATTATTTTTCTATTAATTTTTTTTATCTTATTTGAATTTAATAAAGAAAAAAAAAAGAAAGAAAGAAATGACGAGTAAAAAGAGATCACTACCACAAGTTGAGGATGATTGGAATGGATATGAAAGTTTAATGAACGTGAAACCCAAAGAAAGATATGATATTAAAGCTAGTATATTTGACTTAAATACAATAAGAGATTCTGCATTATTTGAAAAAGAAAGATTTAGTCTTTGTTTATCTCCTCCAAAGGGTAATTAACAAAAAACAAACAAAACAAAGTCAAAAAAAAAAAGAAAAAGGAAATATTAAAAGTTTAATATTTATTAATTTTTTTTTTTTTTTTTTTAAATTACTTCTTTTTAGAAAAACCAGGTACATTTAAATTCTCAAAATCACCAACGAGTCCAAAAAATAAAATTCCAAATAATTCACCACCAAAACAACAACGTGAAACATTTCAATTATTACAAACAAATCAAAACAACACAGGAAATGGTGTTGGAGGAATTAATAAAGTAAAAAAAGAGTTACCGCCATCAATTCAAAACCAACAAACTCATCAATACAATACTAGAAAAGTACCTACATCAATGACAACACAACAAACACAACAAACACAACAAAAACAACCACAATATTTAACAAAACCATTATCGAATATACCAAATTCACCAATAAAATCTCTTTCACAATTACCAAATTCACCATTAAGAAAAAGATTTTCATCGACATCAAATAGCCTACAACCGTCAACACCATCATCAATTAATACACAACAACCACCAATAAAAAAATTAGCAACCAATAACAATGGTGTTAATCAAACAACAATCACAACACCACCACATAATTTACAAAATAGACCAGCAACACCAACTAGACCAACTAATCCTGTACTTAATAATAAACCTTCAACACCTGTCAAGCCAATCTCATTAGTAAATAAACCCTTAACACCAAGTAAACAACCATTATTAACAACAAATGATTTAAATAATAATAATAACAATAATAATAATATTAATATTACAGCAACAACACCAAAACTAACACTTTCAAAAAATGTAAACAATAATGTTTTAACGACAATGGATCAATCAAGATTGGAGAGTAGAATTAAATCTTTGGAAATTGAAAATAAAATTATAAATTCAAAATTGGAAGAAAAAGATCAAATCATTGATACTTTATCAGGAAGAGTATCGGAATTGGAATTTCAACTTGCAAACTTTATGTTGGAAGTTAAAATGTGTATTCTCGAAAAAGAAAAATAATAGTAACACCAATAGGTAGATTTATAGTTAAAAATTTTATATTTTTTTAAAAAAAATTATTAAAATTTTAATCAACAACGCCAATTTTGGAAATTGGTGTATGTAAAATAAAAAGTAATAATAATAAAAAGAAATCAAAAAAAAAAAAATCAAAAAAAAAAAAAGAAAATAATAAAAAAAAAAAAAAAGAATACAACAATAATTAAACAAAAAAAACAAAATATAAAAGTATTTAATTTATTGTTTACATGGTTCACCATAATATAAAGGTGGGCAATTATCATATGAACGCATCTTTTTTTTTTTTTTGAAAATTTTTTAAAAAGATAGATTATTAATAAATATGTTTATATATTTATCTATATTTTAATTAATTAATTAATACAAACAGTAAGAGAATAAAGGTAATAATTTGATTTAAATGATGCAAAACCATCACCGCCCAAACAAGTTAGTTTTCTAGTGACACCACCATATTTAATATTTCCATCTGTTGTTATTGAAAAATCATTGATTTGGAATTGATCATCAGCAAAAAAAGGTTGAACAAATTTACGATAAGAAGTACAGGTTGTCTCATATGTTTGTAAATTAATAATTGTACCATTGTTTACCAATAATCCATTCTTGAACATTAAATTACCTTTGTAACCTTCTTGGGACATTGATTGACTATTAACACCAGCAATTGAAATTTGAATACATTTTTTTGGGTCTTTAAATTTTTCAAGAAATGGTGTACATCCTTGTCCTTCAACATTTAAAATGAATAAAATGCAAATAAAAATTGAGATTATTAAAAAAATTTTCATTTTTTTTTTAAACAATAAAAATCCTATTCTTCTTTTTAATTTTATTTTACAATATTTATAATTGCAAAAAATATAAAATAAAAAAAAAAAAAAAAATTATATATTAGATTTAATTTACCTTTGAAGATATATTATTAAAAAAAACTAATGTAGATACAATTATTATAATAATCTATTATTTCAAATTAATGTTTTTTTTAGAAAAAAAAAAAAAAAAATTATTTATATCTAAATATTAATTTAAATTAATTTATATTATTTTTATTTATTTTAATTATTTTTATTATCATAATCATCATCATCAATATAATCATCGAATTCTTTTCCAGCATTATCGTTTATATCATTATCATTATCATTATCATTATCATTATTAAATTTATAATTATTATGATCTTCATCAGAATCATAAGAAATATCTCTATGACTATTGATTGAATCTAATCTTTCTTTTCTTGCCAATTTAATCTCCACATAAACAGAGAATAATAAAATTAAGAAAGGAATTGAAGTAGCATAAAACAATAGATCCTCTTTTGAATGATTTAAAAACATTTTTGATTTTGTTTGGGTTATTGGAAAAAGATGTTTAACTGTTTTACAATAGTTATTGATTGAAACTTTTCCACAATTCAATTGATTGTCAGGTTGTAGTGCCCTATTGAATTTACAAAATTGTGGGCCACAGTTTTTGGTGATACATGAATTATTTGAAAATCTATTATATGTAAATTGACATTTATTTCTCTCTATACATTGATTAAAATCTTTATAGGTCTTTACGAATTCTGATCCAAACTCTCTGGTTGGATGACATTTAAAATCTGAACATGAACATTGATGAAATGGTGAACAATGATTCTCCATTCTTAAACATAATCCTGGATATGAAATATTAAGTTTTTCACAAATTCCTGATTTTGCACACTAATAATGAAGTGAATTTTTTTTTTTTTCGATTAGAAACTTGTTTGTTATTTAAAAAAATCAAATATTTTACTTTTTTTTTTTTTACATACATATAAATCAAGATTAGTATCACACTGATCATGTGAAAAACTAGCACATCTATCATTTTCAAGTAAAGTGAAAGATTTTTTACATTTCTTAGTGGTTTCATCACAAAAGTTACCAACTGGACATTGAATTGATTGTAAACAATTATCATTTTCTTTTAATTGTTTTTTACATGTTTTAGAAGAGTATTGACAGTATTCACCAAATGGACATGGGTTCTCACCACCACATGGTGTATCATCTGTTGGTTTTACACAAATTCCTTCTTTACATTTTAAAAGTTTACCTGAACAATCAAAATCTGTTGAACAATTTTCTCCTACTCTATAATTTAAATTATTATTATTATTATTAATAATTATAATTAAGCAATTTATATATGTATATATATTTATTTCTATCTATATCTATATTTAGAAGTTTCATTATTATGTCCTAAATGAAGAATATTATTAATTATTAAAAATTTAATATTTTTAATAATAAAAAAAGAAAGAGTCACATACTGAGCGAATCTAATGTCAGAGCAAGAGCCAAACTCCATATTGGACTCTTTTTTACATTTTGTACCTAAACGACATTGTTCATCATTTCTACAGTCTTGAGCAAGTTCTTTTGGTTGTGAACATACTGGGTTTTCATGAAATTTCTCTTTGTCACTTGTACAAACAGTATCTTTACTACAAGAACCATGGGAATTACAATTCTCACCAATATCCAAACATTTAATACAAAGATTACCAACTTGTGCTTCAACTAAATTATCATTATTAATTAATAATGCTAATACAACACAAAAAGCTAATGTGATTGAAAATAATAATTTTGAAAATTTCATCTTTTTTCTAATGAAAAACTCACTTTTATTATTTATTATTATTGATGTGTTGTGGTGGTGTTTTTTTTTGTTCAATAATGAATTTTTATCGTTTTCATATTCACTTTTAAAGCAAAAAAATAAAAAAAAATAAAAAAATAAAAAATTTTAAAAAAAAAAAAAAAAAAAATTTCATTTTTTTATTATGGAACGTTGATTTTGGTGATGTCATATATTTTTTTTTTTTTTTTTTTATTCGACTTTTTAATTTTTGTTTGGCTTCAAACAAATAAAGAAATTTTTTATTTGCTAATAATTTTACAATCTTGACTACAACGTTCAAATAAATGATTACCAATAATATTTAATTCATCATAATTATTTAATTTTGTTGAGATTTTATATGTTGTTATTTTAAATTCTCTTGAAAATGACTAATTTAAAAAAAAAAAAAAAATTAAAAATTAGTATTTCTATATTTATATAATAATTTAATAAATATTTTAAACTTACAATAATATCATTATCATTAACTTTTGAAGATAATAAATCTGATTTATTACCAATTAGTGTGATTCTAATATAATCACATGGATCAACCATCTTTTTAAAATTATATAGCCAATTTTTACATTTTACAAGACTTTCTTCTGAGGAACAATCATAAACTAAAATAATATTAAATCCACAGAAACAATTTGATTTAATTTTTGATTCAATTATATTTAAAATTTCATTTGGAATTGAGTTTTCAAAATTTGATTCATAAAAATTTGGAAGCATTAATTTAATATTACTTTTATGTTTAAATAATTTAATAATTGATGTCTTTTTTCCAATTAATTCAAAAGGTTAATAAAGTTATTGAATTTTTTTTTTTTTTTTTTTTTTTTTTCAAAAATTAATTTTAAAATACTTACTTTGCCAACATTTTTATCACCTAAAATTATAAAATTTAATGGTCTTTTTAAAATTTTTGAATCATCAGTGATATCAGTATTTAATTTTACATTATAGTTTAAACGAATTTTTTCTAATTTATTATTTCTGTAGCAATCCAATATTTTCAAATGAGGCATTGAACAATAGAAATCAATAATCTCTAAATTACAACAATCATTTACAACCAATTTATTAAGTTTTGTAGGTGGAATTTGAGTTTCATCCTCTAGTGTTACCAATTGATTCAAATCTATTAAACCCATTTCAAAGTTTGAATTACTAGTAAACATTAATTTTTTCAATGATTTCCAACCGCTAATATTTAAATATATTAATTCTGGTGTTATCTTTATTAGATATCCAAGTGCTGCACGTGTTAACTTTTCAGAGTTTCTTAAATCTAAAAATTGAATATGTGAAAAACAAAGTTTCTTAATATATGAATCTGTAAATAATGAATTATGAATAGAAAAACTCTCTGCATTTGGGAATTCATTTTTAAATTTCTTTTCAAATTCTGCACATTGTTTCTTATTAAATTGTGATACATCAATTGTATTAATCATTTCATTTGTTTGTTGTTGTTGTTGTTGTTGTTGTTGTTGTTGTTGTTGTTGATGTTGTTGTTGGTTTGGTAAAGTTATTTGTTGTTGAATTGACATATTTATACAAGTTGATAGATTATTAATTGAGTTTGGTGGGCTCTGGTTTGGGGGGCTTGAATTTGGTGAGCTATTCATTAATATCTTTTGATTCGTACTTTTAATATCTTGTTTATGTTGATTCATTTTTTTTAAATATGCCAATGCTGTTGATGGTTCATTCTTTACTCTAACAGCCTCGCCAAATATTTCTTGATTTGAAATTCCTAACATGTTTACTATTTGTTTTAAATTATTTATACCATTATTATAGAATGCCATTGATTTATATCTTTCTTGTAAAGGGAGTGGATTAGATTTTATAGAGTTTTGGTCACCAATAATAACACCACCACCACCACTACTATTACTACTACCAATACTAAAAGATAATTGATATTGTTTATAAACAAAAGGATCAAATAATTTTGAAATTAAATCTAGATAACTATTAGTTATTGAATATTTAAAATGATATTGAATATTCAATAAAGTATTATAAAGGTTATGAATCATTTGAGTGGTAAAGAATATACGAAGAGTACAATTATTTTGATTGTAAAGTGAGTTTAATTCTTCCTCTGGTAGAAGAGTTGAATATCTATCATGAACATACATTAACTTTTCTACCCATTCTCTAAGAAATTCAAAACAATCTAAATCCAAGAAAAATTGTTGAACTGATTCATCTACTTTTTCTTTCATCATTGATAGATTAAATAATAATGATTTCATTACCAATTTCTTTTTTTGTTCCATTAATACATAGATGAATGAACCCTTTTCACAAACTGTTGATGGTGGTACAAAACAACGGTCGTTATCTATTGGTGTTATATACTTTCCATTATCTGATAGTATGAAATTTTCTGGTTTACCATCCTCAACTGATAAAAGTAATGAAGATATTATCAATAAACCTGTATTATGTTTATCCAATAAACTTTCATTAATATCACTTGGTGTATTACTAAAATTTGATGTTAAATTGTTATTAATTATTGTTGGTGAGTTTGTACCTGTACTTGATGGTGTTGATAATAAAGTTGTCATTGGTGGTGACCAAATATCTGAAATACATTTACCTTGCACAGCTAATGTTAAGAGAACAGGATATGATTTCTTTAATATTGGGTCATAAAATAAAACTAATTCAGAGAATGGTATGTTTTTAATTCCCAATGATCTCATTAGTTCAGTGGCTGCATATTCATAACCTGGTATCTCTGGATACTTTTTAAAATACCAAACTGGTTCTTTCTCTGGATACCAAGAAACATCTTTTTTACCATATTTATTTCGTTTAATAAATTGACCATCAGATGTGAATAAATGTTGATGAATAGCTGGTGGTAATAATCTTTTACCAAAGAAAGAACCTTTAATTTCATTGGTTGATCTCGGAAATAATTGTTTTGCATTCTCCCATTCATCGGGAAACCATTCTTCAATCAACAGTATCCAATTTAACTGAAGGTGTGGGTTATCATTTGAAAGTTGTTTAAAAATTGGTTTAAATTTTTGATTGAATATACTAATTTGATTTTGATTTTTCAAATATTTTGAAATTAATCTATACATTTCTTTAATTGACCTTGATTGAGAAAAATGAGTAGCTTTTATTTGAAGTAATAAAATCAATTTACTATAGATAACATTTAAAGGTATTTTCTTTGGGTCTAAATGAAAATTAACTAAAATACTTTGAAATACTATCTCTCCCAATTTAAATCTATCAATATCTATTGATGATATTATTTGACTTGGTAATAATAACTCTGTTAAATTTGAAATAGATCTTGAACCAGTTGAAAATGAGGATGAATGTGATTTTGTCATACCACCACTATTACTACCATTACTTCTATTACTATCGGTTCTATTATATTGATAATTATTTTGATAATTTATTGTTACTGGTGATTGTGTTGTCGTTGCTGTTGTGTTTGAAGTTGTTGTATTGGTACTAATATTGATAGGATAACCAACAACATTTGAATTGCCATGTTTACAAGAAAAACTTGAAGATTTAATATGAGTTGATATTGGTGTTAATATATTTGAAGATGGTGATGATGATTGAGAATCTGGTGAAAAGGTTACAGTTATCATTGGCATTGGTAAATTCTTTTTGCATAATACCAATTCTCTATAGTTTGCATAAAGATTAGGAAAAACTGAATAAAATAAATCTGAAAAAGTTGATGCACTATTCTTTTTCAATTGATCTTGAATTAATTGAAATCTTTTTTGAATAACATCGACCATTTTTCTATTGATTTTAATTGGTAGGTTAAGTTTTAAATAGAAATGATCTTCATTGTTTATAAGAACATCACAAAATGAAGATGATAATGAAGAAGAAGATATAGATGATGATATAGATGAAAAAGAAGATGTTGTTGCCAATTTTACTTCTTCTTGGGTCGTTTGTTGATTTCCGATACTTTTTGTTGAGCATTGATGAGAATATGTTAAATGTTTAATATTTGAAATTAATGACTGATAAGTTTGATTGTATTCCTCCAATTTAGAAAGCCATTGAATAGATAAGAACTGAGGATTAATATTTGAAATAAACTTTTGAAATATTGTTGGTATTGGTTTTTCCATTTGTGGTAATTTTAATAAAGGTGAATTATAAAATATATTATTTTCTTTTTCTTTATTTTTAGTTTCAAAATCCTCTTGAAAGTTGATGCTATCATTTTTAATTGAAATTAAAGTTTGTGATTTTAAATGTGGTTGTTGATTATTAATTTGTTGTCTAAATGAAATTGGTGATCTTAAAGAAAGAGTCGTACTATTTTGTAATTGTGTTGGTGGGTGTGGTGGTGGATGTGAAGGTGGTTGTGGTGGTGAGATTAATTTTCGTTGTTGTTGTGATAGTGGTATAGGTGGTAATGAATTTGAAGATGAGGTTAAAGTATTAAATTGAGATTGGGAATTATTTTGAGATCCGATGAATTCAACGGTTTGAACTATTTTATATTTAGTTTCTTTTGGGCAAATCAATAAGGTACCCAATATTTGTTCAGAAAATGATGCCAAACTAATATCTAAAAAATGGTTATTACTATTATTTTGAATTTTATTTACCATATCTAAACAGTTGTAATTCTCTGTGACTACTAAATCCTTTCGATTATCTAATCCCCAAAATGATTGAATGTAGTATGGTGATTGATTTGGTGACAATTGGATAACCAATAATGAACTTGGTGAAAATGGTATATTCAATAATTGAAATAATTTATTTACCATTGTTTGTTGTTTATATGAAATTATATTTGATGAACAAAAATAAATTGATTTTGTTGTTTTCCAAAAGGAATTCGTTGTTGTTGTTGTTGTTGTTGACGCTGTTGTTGTATTCGTTGATGTTGTGACTGATTGATTTGGTGATAGTAATGTAGGAGAAGCTACCTGAAATGATGGTGTTGATGGTGGTGAAACATTACTTGGTGACGAAATTGAAGGTGTTGAATAGGGCGAAAGAGAAATTGAAGGTGTTGAATAGGGTGAGAGAGAAATCGAAGGAGTTGGGGGGAAAGAGAATGAATAAATTAGATCATCTTCACTTAGACAAGTTGAATAGTTTGTACTATCATTTAAAATTGGTTGTAATTGTTCATTTAAATTTAATATTTTTAAAGCAATAGATCTATTAATTCTATAGAATGGACGTTGGAATGAATCACTGGTGATTGTAGCCTTATCCTTTTGTAATAGCTCTTCTATTAGGTTATAGGCAACTTTATAATCTTGTTCATTACTATATTTAATTATTGTTGAAATGAATTCAACATAATATTGTTTCAATTGAACAACTGAAAATAGTAAATCCTTTATCCATTTTTCATTTGGGTCATTTTCTAAGTTTGGTGATAGTGTAGGAGCTTGAATTTGTTGGGTATTTAAAAATCTAATTTGTTGTAGAGTTTTTTGATGTTTTGATAATGTTTCAACAACATTATTAATCTTATTAAATAATTCATTATCTTTTGTTAATTGTGATAATGATGGGCTTTCACAACCATCATTTAACTCTATTAATTGCTCTGGATTTTCTAATTCATTTACATAACTCCATGCTTCCTCTAAAAAAACTTTAGATTTATTTAAAAAACTAATTTGAAAACTACTCTTTAATTTATATAATACTTCTTCTTTTACATCAACTCTAGCTCTACTTAATCTAATGATTTCATTTCCTAAATTTAAATTATGACCATCTTTTTTTTTTTTTTTTGTTATTATTATTATTTTTATGAATTTCAAAAACAATTAATTATTTTTTTATTATTATATTATTTTTATTATTACCACTTACTCATTTTATGTGTGTAATATTTTTTTTTTTTTTGAATTGAATAAATTAGTTTATAAAAAAAAAAATTATAAAACAAAGAAAATACAGTGTTTCAGGCTTCTATCAAGAATTGTTGATCGTAAAAAAAACGGCAAGGTTTGTTTTATTTTGTTCGTGGGTGTGTTTGTGTTTGTGTTTTTTTTATTTTTCAGTGTGTGTAATAATAGTTATTTTATATATAAAAAAAAAAAAAAAAAAAAAAATGATTATTTATTAGACGACAACATTCATTAAATCAAGATTAATTTAATTCATATTAAATGAAATTATTAAAAAAAAATAAAATTAAAATTAAAACATTATCATTATTTTTATTATTATAAAACCACCTTTTAAAAGTCTCACTATTCCAACCAATTAGTTTATCAAATTTTATTTTGTATTGCTTCATTTTTTTTTTTTTTTAATTTATTTTATTTTTTTTTTTTTATTTTTTTTTTTTTATTTTTATTATTATTGTAATTAGAACCACATGTGTGGGATATCAATTTATTTTTAAATATATATATATATAATTTTTGTTGTGATTGCTAACTGATTAATCAAGTTTTTTATTTTTGGAATCACAACTAAAGGGAGGTATGTTTAGTGTGGGTGTGGTGGGTTTGTTTGTGATTTTGGTGTGTTTCAGTTTTTTATTAAAAATATTTGAATAGAAAAATAAAAAAATTAAAAAATAAAAAAATAAAAAATTAAAAAAAAAAAAAAATAAAAATAAAAAAAAAAAATTAAAAAAAATATTAAAAATAATATGGGTGTTTGTTTGTTTTAACTTCAACTGTTTTGCTTTAATTTTTTATTGTGATAAAAAAAATATTTTTTTTTTTAATAGAATAATAAATCATCATTAATATTTTTCAAAAAATAATAATGAAAAAGCCAAAAAAAAATAAATTTAAAAAAAAAATAAAATTAAAAATCAAGCAAATGATTCTATAGTTGATTTTCAAATCCATTATTCATTGATATCAATACTTTTATGTATAAAAAACTTAATGATTCGGATTTATTCTTATATCAGCAGTACAGTTATTTTATAAAAATTTACATTCCTGGGGGAAAAGTTTTAACTATTTTGATCAATGAGTTTAATGGTTTATTTAAAAATAATATAACATCATCGAACCCATTATAGAAGTTAACCAATCACCAAAAACAACTTCAAATAATTATTGGAATCAAATTGGATTTCTGAAAATTTTGAAATAAATTATTATTGTTCATTATTTTTTTATGTATTAATTATATGTTTTAAAACATTTTTTACAAACCACTAAAATCAAATTCTTTTTTTAGACTTTTTATAAAATCAAAAATTTGTGATTTGGTGTGTGTGTCACCTCTTTAAAATAAATTAGTGTTAAAGTTACTGTTTTATTTAAAATTTTGTAATTTGACAAAATCAATTAATTTTTTTTTTTTTTTTTTTTTTTTTTTTTTTTTTTTTTTTTTTTTTTTTTTTTTAATATATAAGTGTCTAATTTTTTTATTTAAAATTATAATTTATTAATTAAAAAATGGTACAATTTAAAGTAGTTCAAAATCAATTGGTTGGTATTTTTAATAATAATAATAATAATAATAATATAAAAAAAATTCTCACTGTATATCAATTTATTAATATTATGTTTTCTAAATAAAATAATAATTAAAAAGATAAGTTTTTTAAAGGATTGCGATTTAAACAAAGATGGTAAAGTTACCTATAGAGAGATTTATGTGGGACTTTCAAAACAAGATAAAAAAATCTCTGTACCTACTGCAATGGAAATATTTAAATCATATGATGAAAATAAAGATGGAGAAATTTCAATTGAAGAATTTACAAAAAAAGCAACATTTGATTATTTGTCAGGTGTATGCGAAAAAGTTAAAAAGGAATTGCCATTAATAAAACAATTTGATAAAAATAAGGATGGATTATTATCATATGATGAATTAACTGAAGCATTTAAATCAGATAAAGAATATTGTAAATTTTCTAAAGAATGGGTTGATTGGTCTTTTGATTCAATTGGAAAGAAAAAAACTGATAAATTGAATGATATTGATGCCTTAACAGTAAGTTTAAAAACCCATAACAAAAAACATTATTATTATTATTAACAATGGTCTTTTTATTAATTAATATTATTTTAGATTATGGCTTTTTTATCCGTTGAAGAAGATAATTAAGATTAAACAAGATAAGATAATCTTAATCAAAAAAAAAAATTTTTAACTTTTTTGTGGATTAAAATTTTAATCTTTTAAAATAAATAAAAAAATTTTTCAAATCCATTGACCAACAATTAAAATTTAAAAAATCAAATTTGTATTATATTTTATTATTATTATTATTATTATTATTATTATTATTATTATTATTATTATTATTATTATTATTATTATTATTATTATTATTATTGTTATTATTATTATTATTGTTATTATTATTTTTATTATTATTATTATATTTTAAAATATAGATTCTTTTTCATAATGAAAAAATATATTTCAAGATTATTTTAAATAAAGATATAATCTTCTTGTTATCTGTTTTATATTCACTGCAAATGTTTTAGGTTTCAAAGATCATCCAGTTTTATGCCATTTTGAAATTGATCCAAATGTAAGAGATTTTCAGAATATATTCCTCAAATAATCACACGAAATATTTTATCTGAAAATGGTTTATAAAAAAATAAAGGAGATTATTAATTGTACAAGTTAGATTTTTATTTTATTTTGATTTATGTTTTTTTGATGCTTTTTCAATTTTTTGATGATGATCATCATCACCGCTATCGGCATCATTATCATTTTCTTCTTCACTTGAACTAATATTTTTTCTTTTGAAAACTTTATTTCTTCCACTTAATGTGATTTCACTATCACTATCATCGTCTTGGTCTTTTTTTATATTCTCTCTATTTGATTCTTCATCACTATCACTATCAATGATTGTTTTAACGTTACTTGATTGGATGGCATCATCATCTTTTTCCTCTTCTTCTTCGTTGTGCTTACTTTTTTTGAGAATTTTTTTCAATTTTCTTGATTTTCCAATTAGTTCAATAGCAAAAACTTTTTCACTAAAAGAAATTTCTTCTTCTTCCTCTTCCTTTTCTTCTTCCTCTTCCTTTTCTTTCTTTTCTTTCTTTTCTTTCTTTTCTTTCTTTTCTTTCTTTTCTTTTTTCTTTTTTCTTTTTTCTTTTTTTTCTTTCTTTTTTTGATCTTTTCTCTCCTTTTCCTTTAATCGAATTTCATCATCATCCTCTTCTTTTTCACCTTCGTCATTTTCTTCCTCCCCTTCCTCTTGATCACTTTCTTTTTTATTCTTTTTTAAATGTTTTTTCTCTTTACTAACCTGATCTTTTTCGCCCCTATCTTCATTATCACTTTCAATTTCACTCTCACCACTACTTTCAGAAAAAGATGATGATTTTGATTCATTATTTGACTCTTCATCAGATGATTGATAAAGAGGATTTCTTTTACCATTTTTATCGAATTTAGCAACAAATTGTTTTTTTTCTTTTGATTTTGTAGATTTGACTCTTTGTTTTTTTTGTTTTGGTTGAAGTTTTTTCTGTTCTTTTTCATGTTGTTTATGTTGGGTTTCTAATTTCTGTTGTTCTAAAGCCTCCTTAATGGTTTCATAGATTGCGGTTAAATAATCACTGGTATAGTTTTTCAAAGGAGAAATTGTGTAGAAACCATTTCTAGATGTGGGAAGTCCAAATTTTAATAAGGAAAAGATTTGTCTAACATTGGCTAAGTTGTTATAATTTTCACCCTCACATTCACCCTCATAAAGTAATGGATAGATTGTAAAGCTTGGATTGTTCTTTTCTTTAGTTCTAATGATAATGGCACTCAAAAGATGTCGTTGCAACCAATCTATAATCTTTGGTCCTACTTTTCTCTTGTTCAATGCTTTAACTTTTTCAATCAACTCTGGTTTCTTTAAAGCATCCTCCATTTTAGATACAATGTTTTGAAGAATATATTCATCATCGTCACTCTCTAAGAATGCCTCACCCTCGTCACTGTCGCCATTTGATTTCTTTTTCAATCTACCAGTATTCTTTGAAATCTTTAAGATAGGTATTCCATTTTCATCAAACTCTTGTTCTTGTTGTTGGTCTTGTTCTTGTTGTTGGTCTTTTCCTTGTTGTCCTATTTGTTCATCATCTTCACCAGGTTTCAAAAAGAAACAGTCAGTTTTAGTCTTTGGAATTAAAATATCAATTAAGAAAGAAGGATCCGATTCAACTGCTTTATAATATTTAGTTAGGATTTGATTGATGAATCCCATAAGATCTTTTGAGTCACCACTTTTTGAACTTGAAATTAATGGATCATTTAAAAGATTTTTAAAGAGGTAAAATAAAGATAACTGATAGAACATTGGCTCCAAATCCAAATCGTTTGCAATTCTTTTGTAGAGTTGGATGATTTGATAGTTAATCAATGAACTGTTTCCATGATAACCACCCAATACCAATGCTAAATTCTTTATGACCTCAGAGTGAGCAAACTCAGCCATGAACGAAGTGAAATCCATACTATCTCTATGATCACATTCATCCTCTTTCTCCTCTTCGTCGGGTAAACCATCATCATCGATTGTACCATCGGGATTTTCATGTGGTTGATTGATTTTCTCGACATTGTCATCGACTGAATTCAATGATTTCGATGATCTTTGTCTCTTTGCTTTAATTTCAATGGCATTATTTTGTTTACAAAAATTTTCAACCATAACGACCGTTGTAAATGTTAGATCTATTAGATCGAGTATCATTGATTTACTATAATGACTAGGATCATAGATACGCATTAAATTAACCGTTAATTTGAGGAATGCATCACGATCGAAATAGATTGCCGATTGCATTCCATAGGAGATTTGTTTATATTGCTCAATGGGAGATACTGACATGTAATTGAGAAGAGATATCATCTCTCTCAATGTTGAAACCGCGACCTCCAACGATAGATGTTTCTTTGTCATTTGATAATTACTACAGCTTGAAAATATGAATTGAAAGTTTGATGGTGATAATGTGGACGATAATGAACCAATGATATTATCATGTGTGAATCCATCGATCTCTTCCTCGCCGTCAGATTGTGGCTCTAAATTCTTGTCAACAACCATATCATCCAATTGCTTCTCTAGTTTTCTCTTCTTTTCCAATTGTTCAACTTTCTCATTGTGATGACGTAAAAGGGCCAAAGAGAAACCAGTGAAGAATTTGGTTAACATTAAAAAGTTGAGTCTATCAGAGTCTAGGATTTGAGCATTCTCTTTGGCAAACTCATTAATGACAGTATTCATTAAGGTATTATAACAACCATCTAAAAATTGTTCAGCCCAACTCTTTAAGATTAGTCTAACCTTTAAAGAAGAAGGAGCCTTCTTTCTTTCACCAATTACTTTGGTTCTACTTGCCAGTAATGAAGCAGAGAAATTACCTAAACTTGCTGGTCTAACTGAATTGATAGTGGCCATGTCGGGTAAGGTTTTATTAATGATCTTTTTACCCTCAACCTCTGAATAACTTGAATAAGTTCCAACAAATCTACTTCTATTACCATTAGTAACTAATTTTGTTGATAATCTTTTCTCTTTTTTTAATAAATTAATTAATGATTTATCTTTTTCACTAACTTTTTTATTTATTTCACCATCATTATTTTCTTCATTATTATCACTTGATGACCATATTTCATTTGGACTTTCATTCTTTAGTAACAATGTAAAAATTTCCAATAATAATAATGAATAAATTGAAATTTGTTTATAAACTTTATTTGTATTAATATTTTGTGCCAATACTAAAAATAATTCCAAAACATTCTCTCTGATAAATAAAAAAGTGATTTGTTTTTATTTAGAATAATTATTTCATAATAATAATAATAACAATAATAATAACAATAATAATAATAATAATAATAATAATAATAATAATAATAATAATAATAATAATAATAATAATAATAATAATAATAATAATAATAATAATAATAATAATAATAATAATAATAATAATAATAATAATAATAATAATAATAATAATAATAATAATAATAATAATAATAATAATAACAATAATAATAAGTAATAATTTACTCTTCTAATAACTCTATTAAATTACTATGCATATGACAACGATATTCGGTTTCTATTGAGGTTTGAGAAGAGATTGGGTCTTGAATTTGTAACATATTTTTAATTAAAGTTAAAACTAATTCAATGATAATATAATCTTGACCATTTCCATTGGAAAAGCCCAAATTAATCATTGGTTCTTTTAAAATGTCCAATAAAGTTTTAATTAACTCTCTATTTAAAAATGATTCTTTCATATTAAGTGTATATAATGTTTGTTTTGGAATATCATATGATTCAATATGATATGGTAATTGTAATGTTAATTTTACAAAAATTTTTACTATTTTTTTTTTTTTTATTAAATATTAAATAAAATAAATTAGTAGGATAATATAATATTAAGTAAATAAATAATAATACATACAAATCGTAATAACCAAATTTGTATTATCGGGGTAAGATATTAAAATTGGAACTAATTTAGCTCTTGCCAAATCATTTCTTCCTAGAAAATGAAATATAGATCTGTCTATATCATCATCTTCATTTAGTATACGATATAGAGCTCTTGCCGCATCTAAACAATCTTCACCACACTTAAATATTTTAGTGACATTATCTTCATTCTTTTTTAATTTCTTTCCGTCAATTCCAATGGAATTTATGTTCTTATTGATATTATTTATATTGTAATTAAGGACTTCTTCATTTTTATCATTTATGTATCTGTATGACCCCAAGGCTTCTAAAATCTCCAATAATTCCGAATCATCCATCATCTTTTTTTTTTATTGTATTATTTCTCATAAACAAATAATACTTTTGAAAGTTGTTGTTTATTTTTTTTTTTTTTTTTTCGAAAATAAAAAAGATAAAAATTAAAAAATAAAAAAAAAAATAAAAAGTTGAATTTTTGATAAAATTTTGGGCGGGAAAAAAAAATAAAAAAGAAATTTCTATTTTTGTTTAATTAAAAATTTTAATTTAAAATAAATAAACACCTATCATAATTTTTTTTTTTTTTTTTTTTTTTTTTTTGTCTTTTTAGTTTGAGGTATTTGAATCCTTATAAAAATACACTATATTATATTTATTTTTTCACTTTTTGTTTTTTTTTTTTTTTTTTATACTACAAGTTTATTTCCACAACTGGTACAAAATTTATCAGTTGGCTTTGCCTCTTTTGAACATTTTGTACAATTAATTGTTTTTGCATCAGGAACATAATAACCACCGGCTGGTGCCAATGGGTATTTAAATTTACTATTTTCTTCTACATTACAAAATATTTGTTCATGAATTCTAACATTTATTATTATTATTATTATTAATTTTTTTTTTCAATTAATACTATTCATTTTTTAAAAATGTATACTTACGCAAATGTTTTTGGTTTTGAGGCATTTTCTTGTTTAATTAAAATGTTATAACAAATTTGATGATATTCCTGTGATAATATTGGTTAGTCAGTAAATGAGGATAAATTTTATTTACTCTTTCCTTCTTAATTATTTTGAATATAATATTACCCACCTTTTGATTATATAACTGTCTTTCAGCAAAAAAAACAGCCTTTCCACATGATGGACAAAGTACCATTATTATAAATAATAAATTTTTTTTCTTTAAAAAAATAATATGTTTGAAATTTTTTCACTTAAAAAAAAAAAAAAAAAAAAAATCTTTTGGTGGTGAAAAAATTAAAAAAAATACAGAAAAAAAAAAAAAGATCATTTTAACTGAATTTAAAGTTATCATAAAAACAACAATTTTGCAAAAAAACAAAAAAACAAAAAAAAAAGATTTAATATTGTTTTATATTTTATCATTGATTTTTTGTAATTTTAATTAAGAATATTTCAGAACTAATTTTATAATTTGGTAATATATCCTGTGCTGTTGATAGAAGTTCTGATTTTAGTCCCCATTTTTTAATATAATTTGAAATCGTTTTTTCATTACTAATAAAATGATTTTATTAAAAAAAAAAAAAAAAAAAAAAAAAAAAAAAAAAAAAAAAAAAATTAGAATTATGTGAACGCATTTTTTAAACAAAAAATAAAAAAAGTTTTTTTTTTTTTTTTTTTTTTTTTCATACCATCTAACTTGATATGATAATATAATAACTAAATTTTTGTTTTTTTTAAAAAAATAAAACCATGTCGCGAAAATATCATCATAATCTGTTGATTTAATAATAAAAATTAATATTTGAAAAAATAAAATTAAATCGAATAAATAAAAATATAAAAAAAATACTTTTTGTATTATCATAAAAACAATCAGATGATATTATATAATCAATAGTTGAAGAGGCCATATGTTTTGAAAAGTTTTCAAAATTTCCCCAAGATAATGGCTCAATAAAAATGGAATTATTATTATTATTATTATTATTATTATTATTATTATTATTATTATTATTATTATTATTATTATTATTATTATTATTATTATCAACATCATAATTGATTTTATTTAATTTTAAATTTTCAATAATATTATTTTGAATTTCATTGAAGCCATCAAAACGATCTGTTATGAAAATATTTTTTGCCCCTAATTTTGATAATAAAATTGATGGTAAAGCGACACCAGCATTTAACTCTAGAATTATTTTATCGTTCCAATATTGTTGGTTGTTTTTAGTTTTATTAAATAAATACCACGATAGCACTAAACTACCATCCCACATAAATAACCCATAGTTTTGACTACTTTTTTCAATCACGTTAATAATAATTTCATTATTACGATTATTTTTATTATAATCATCATCTTCTTCCTCGCTATCGCTGTAGTCAACTAAATTCTTCGATTTAGTTATAGTCTGGAAAAATGTAAAAGATTTCATATAAAATTAATAATGATGTTTTTTCGTTAGACAATCGTGATTTTTATTGGCAAAAGATCACCCAAAAACCTTTTTTTTTATAAAAAAAATTTTGAAATTTTTTTTTTTATTTTATTTTATTTTTTTTTTTCAAATTTTTTTTTTTTTTTTTGCGAGTAAAGATTTTAACTATTTCAACCAATCAAAATAATATCCAATACAAAAGTTGTTCATAAAAAGAAAAAGAAAACAATAAACCACCAGAGTTTTTTTTTTTTTTTAATCGTTCATTTTTGATTTATAAAATAACCTGGAAATCTAAGAAAAAAAAATTAATAAAACCTGTGATCTCCCAAAAAAAAGGTTTAAACAGTTTTTTTATGAAATTAGCGGGTGTGATTTTTTATTATGATAATCTTTAGTTAACTTTTTTTTTTTTTTTTTTTTAAAAAATTTTAATTTTTTTTTATTATTATCATTATTTTTTTTTTTTTTTTCATTGACCTACTAAAAAATTAAAAGAAAAAAAAAAGGTTTGAAATTAGAATCTATGAGTTAGTATGTATGAAAACATTTAAATTATTTACAAAATTAAAAAGAAAAAATTTAGTTGGTTTTACTAATCTAATTTAAGAATATATGGACTGATATTTATCACTGATTTAACCATAGATTTTCCAAAAAAAATAAATGGCTCTAAAAATACTGAAAAAAAATTGAAAAAAAATGAAAAAAAATTGAAAAAAATTAAAAAAAAAATTTAAAAACGAACACTAAAAATACCATCAAAGAAAAAAAAAAAATAAAAAAAAAAAAATGACTTTTGAATATGGATCGACTATGGGTGTATACGCATGCCATATTTTTTTTTTTTTTTATGTGTTTTTGATGTTTATTAGAAAAAACAATGGGAAAAAATTTAAAAAAATTAAAAAAAATTAAAAAAAAAAAAAAAAAATTCGAATTGAGATTTATTTTTTTTTTTTTTTTCATTATTTTCACCAAAAACTTTTTGACAATATCTGTATGTAAGTGAAAGCAAACGAAATATTGAAAAAAAAAAAAAAAAAAAAAAAAAAAATTAAAATAAAAAAAAAAAAATCATCTTTTGTTAACAAGTTGTTATAATAAAATCAATTGACTTTTTTTTTTTTTTTTTTTTTAAAATTTTTTTTTTTTTTATCTTGTCTCAATCATTCGTACTTTTTTTTTTCATCGCTCGAAACATACAAAATAAAAAAAATAATAAAAAATAAAAAAAAAAATAAAAAAAAAAATAAAAAAAAAAAGAATAAAAAAAAATTTTTTTTTTTTTTTAATCATATCTGCCCCTCCCAAAAAAAAAAAAAAAAAAAAAAAAAAAAAAACATATATCTTCTTTCTTTTTCCATAGCACATAACTACAATCATAGAAATTTATCATCACTGTTTTTCCACATAGAAAAGACACTCACATATTTCATATCTTATTTCTTAAAGCATTAAAAACTGGAGTCGTCTAAATAAAGACTTTTTTTTTTTTTTTTTTTTTTTTTATTTTTTATTTTTTATTTTTTTTTTTTTATTTTTTTATTTTTTTGCATCTTTTTTATTTTTTTTAAAAAAAAAATTTCAATTTTTTTCATTCCCCACTCACTTTTTATGCATACATAAACACATAAATCCTTTTTCTTCTCTTTTTTTTTTTTTTTTTTTTTTTTTTTTTTTTTTTTATATATTTATTATTTATATATCATCACACTATAAAAAAAGAAAAAAAAAAGAAAAAGAATTAATATTAATTATTAGTTATAAATTTTTTATTTTCTTTCGTTTTATTTTTCGATCTTTTTTCAATCACAAAAAAAAAAAAAAAATTTCACGAAAGCAGAGACCACATTTATATATAGTTTTTAAATCTCAACTTTTAATTTTCCAATCCAACTTCAATTTTTTTTTTTTTTTTAATAAACAAACAACAAAAAAATAATAATTAAATAAATAATAATAATAATAATAATAATAATAATAATAATAATAATAATAATAATAATAATAATAATAATAATAATAATAATAATAATAATAATAATAATAATAATAATAATAATAATAATAATAATAATAATAATAATAATAATAATAATAATAATAATAGTAATAATAATAATTAATAATAGTAATAGTAGTACTAATAATAATAATAATAATAATAATAATAATAATAATAGTAAATCAATAACAATAAGAACAACAATAACCAAAATAAACAAGAAGAAACCACAATACCAATAATTATAATTAATAATAATACAATAAAATAATAGTCAATCAATCATTTATTTTTTTTTTTTGAAAAAAAATTATTCAATTTGACAAATCAGATTTGTTTTTTTTCAAACTTTTTTTTCTTTATATTCAACTTAAAGAAAAATAGTTTGCACAATTCTGAAACAAAGGAACCATATATAAATCAAAAACATAGAATTAGATCTAGAGTTTTTTTTTTTTTTTTTTTTTGGTCCACAAATTTTATTTTTTCAAGAAATATTTGGTAAGTGGGAAACTTTTGATTCGATTTTATATTTTATATTTTATATTTCATATTTTTTTTTTTTTTTTTTTTTTTTTTTTTTTCTCCTTTCTTTTCACCCTCTATTTTATTTTTTCACTATTTTTTTTTTTTTTTGTGAAGAAAAGAAAAAAAAAAAGATATATGGCGGTCTAAAAAATATCCATAAAACAATTTTTTAAATGGATATTTTTTTTATTCTGCAAATTCATCCAATTTTTTTTTTTTTTTTTTTTTTTTTTTCTTTCTCTCTCCATTCAGCCGATTGTTGTGTCAATAAAGCTTTGTAAGATTTTTTTTTTTATTTTTTTTTTTTTTCGGCAAGGTAATGGGATCATTGCATCAAGATATTTTTAATAGTAAAAAAAAAAAATTTTTTTGTTCCCAACCCTATTAGTTTTTTTGATAAAGCACAAAATAATTTTTTTTTTTTTAAAAAAAAAAAAAAAGAACACGATAAAACCCATTAAAACTAGCTTTTCATCACATGGGTTTATTGATATTTTGAAAGTCGATATTAGGTTTTTTTTAAAATTTTTTTTTTTTTTTCATTATTTTTTTTTTTATATTATTCCAATGCCCCTCCCACTATACTTTTTTTTTTTTTTTTTTTTTTTTTTTTTCATTATTTTATATTTTTTTTTTAATTATTCATTGCACCTTAGTTTAAATTTTTCCGCTTTGGCAAAATAATTCTTTTTCTTTTTTTTTTTTTTTTTTTTTTTTTTTTTTTTAAATTACACAAAATAATTATTTTTATCACTTTCATTCATTATCTAAAAAATCACTCCACATAAAAATAAAATAAAACTAAATAATAGAATTCTAAATTTCAATAATAATTTTTTTGGAAACCTAAAAAAAAAAAAAAAAAAAAAGTAATAATTTCAAATAATGATAATAATTTTGAAAAAACTATTTTATTTTTATTTTTTTTTTATTTTATTTTTATTTTTTTTCAATGCGGCAATAAATTAGATCTGTCAAAAAAAAAAAAAAAAAAAAAAAAAAAAAAAAAGTCGTTGCTCGCTCAATTTTGAATTGGTTGAAAGTTTTTTTTTTCTCTTCCCCAATATCAAGATCCATACTTTTAAAATTTAATTAATTTAAAAATATTTTTATAATATTTTTTTTTTTTTTTAAAAAAAAAAGTAGTTAGAGAAAAGAATTTCTTTTTTTTTTTTATTTTTTGTTTTTTTTATTTTATTTTATTTTTTTTTTTTAATCCTATTTTATTTTATTTTTTTTTGTTTTTTTTATTTTTTTTTTTATTTTGCAACCAGTTAGAACTTAGATTTTCTGATTTATTATTTTTTTTTTTTTTTGTTTTTTTTTTTTTTTCCTTGCAACCAACATATAATATATATTACAATACATCATACCATAGATTTTATAATTCGCATTTTTTTTTTTTCAATTTATTTTTTCGATATATATATATATACAGAAAAAAAAAAAAAAAAGAGTAGGGTAGAACTGTCAAAAAATTTATCATCCCATTCAAAATAAACACCAACCCAACCATATTTTTATAATTTTTTTTTTTTTCTTCATTTTCGTACGATTTTATTTCGCCAAAATTTTTTTTTTTTTTCCTTTGCACCCACAATTCGTGTTTTCAAAAGAACAACCTGTGCACATTTGGATACTTGATCCTAATTCTATACCCATAAGATTCAACCATTTATACCAATTTTTGATTAATTTTCCAATTTTTTTTTTTTTTTTTTTTCTTTTTTTTTTTTTCTTTTTTTTTTTTCAATCTTTAATCTTTCTTTTTTCATATATATTTAATAAACCTCACTTTATATGCAAAAAACTAATTTTTTTTTTCCCCTCAAAACAGATTTTTTTTTTTCAAGTACTATTTTTCATTGCAATATAAATAATAATTTAATTATAAAAATAAATTAATAGTTTAGTAGTATAGTAATTAAATTATAATAATAACATATACTAGTTTTAATAATAATAATAATAATAATAATAATAATAATAATAATAATAATAATAATAATAATAATAATAATAATAATAATAATAATAATAATATCAAATTTCCCATAGTAATAATTTTAGAAAATATTATATACTTTAAAATTTTATTTATTTATTTATTTATAAGAAACATAAACAACTCAATTGTTTTTTTCTTTTTTTTTTTTTTATTTCAAAAAAAAATTGTTTGGGCCTAGATTCGTTTCAATATTACTTAAAAAAAAAATATTTTATTTTTTTTTTATTTATTTTTTTTTAAGAAACAATCTTCCTATCCCCATTTTTTTTTCCCAAACCCAATTTTCCAATTTTTTTCACTTGTAAACATCAAACCAACAATCAAAACTTTTTTTAATATAATTGTGAATATATTTTAATTATGATTGAAAAAATTCCCAGCCAAAATTCTCACAACATGGGTGATAACAACACTGGCTATTATAATAATAATAATAATAATAATAATAATAATAATAATAATAATAATAATAATAATAATAATAATAATAATAATAATAATAATAATAATAATAATAATAATAATAATAATAATAATAATAATAATAATAATAATAATAATAATAATTCATCACAACAATTACCATCACCACAAACATCACAACCAAATTCTATGAACACAACACCAAACCAAACCTCACCAAATCTTAGAAGCTCCCCAAGCAGGGCACTCCCAAACAACATGACACAAATTAATATTTTAACACCACACTTATTGCCAGGATCCCCATCGATTGGAAACTCTTCACCAATTCCAACCTCATCGATCCCAACCTCATCTGTATATCGTCAACCATTTTCATCCTCATCAAACCATGACCAAGGATCATATCCAATCATAAATACCAAATCAATAATTCCCTCCGCATCACAACTCCAATCTCAAAATCTAAACATTATAAACTCTATAAATAATAATTTCTCTAAAGATTCAAACTCTCCAAATAGTCAAAATAATACCTCCTACAGTGAAGATACTATATTTATAGCCAGTACTACCTATGGTCCATCAAATACTCCAAACAATAATCATAATGGCAGTAATAATAATAATAACAATACAAATAATAATAATAATAATAGTAGTTATAATAATAATAATAATAATACACCAAATGATTTTAATAACAATAGTAATAGTAATAGTAATAGTAATGGTAATACTAATAGTAATAGTAATAGTAATAGTAATAGTAATAGTAATAGTAATAGTAATAGTAATGGTAATAGTAATAATAATAGTAACGGTATCAATAATAATAATACTAATACTACTAATAATAATAATAATAATAATAATAATAATAATAATAATATTAATAATAATAATATTAATAATAATATTAATAATAATATAAATAATAAAAATAATAATAGTAATAGTAGTAAAAACAATGGTAATAACATAGAAAACAATGGCCGTAATAATACAAACAATGCCAACGGAAGCGGTCATAATAGATTAAAGAGAAAATCAAAAGAAAATATATATAACACACAACACAGCAATAACACTCAACACAACAACAACAACCAAAATAACAATCACCCAAACCAACACAATAACAATAACAACTACAATCAAAACAACAACAACAACTTCCAAAACAACAACCCAAACAATAACTATCAAAATAATAACCACCAAAATAATCACAACCAAAATATTAACACATACAACAACAATAACCACACCCAAAACAATAACTTCAATCAAAATAACATCAACAATAATCAAAGCAACTATAACAACAAACAAAATAACCAAAATAACAACAATTATAACCCAAATAACAATAACAACAGCCCTAACAACCACCACAACAATAATAACAATATCAACAACAACAACAGTAATAGTAACAACAATTATAATAATAACAATAATAATTGTGCAAATAATAACAATAGTTATAACTTGAACAATAGCAATACCCAAAATTACAACCAAAACAACAACCAAAACAACAACAACAACCAAAACAACAACAACAACCACAACAACAACAACAACAACAACCACAACAACAATAACAACAATAACAACCACAACAACCACAACCAATATAACAACCAAAACAACCAAAATTACAATCAAAACAACTTCAACAACCAAAATAACTTCGTAAATAACCAAAACAACAATCATCATAATAATTCTATTAACAATAACAATAATAATAACAATCAAAACCACAATGGCAATACTACATTATCTTCATCGACAAACAACTCCAAACACAGTTCGCCACGCTCATCTCCAAACAACTCGCCTTTTGATTCTAATACCTACGAGGAATACTATAACTCTGGTTCATCATCTCCCTCCTCTCCAGGCAGTCCAAACTCGAGTGTTTTACAAATTACAGATGGCCAACATAATAATGGTTACAATACTAATAACCAAAATAATTTAGTAAATAACCAAGTTAATAATCAAAATTATAATAATAATAGTAATAATAATAATAACAATAGTGGTCAACATAGTAACTACAATAATAATAATAACAATAATAATAATAATAATAATGAAAACAATAGTAATTCACCAACATCAACAACTCAACCACAAATTCAAACCACCCAACCACAAATTAACGGTGCTTTTGTATTTCCATCAACACCCAAGACCAATTCCACCACAACTCTTTTTGGTGTTATGCCAAACGAACAAGAAACTTGGATTGAAATTAGAGACCTCAGTTGTCACATTTCAAAGATGGCAAAATCAAGTTTGACTAATGGCATCACAGAGGAAATGTTAAACGAAATCAAAGAAAAGGGTAGCGATTTAATGAATATGATCGAAAATGTTACCCAAAAAGAGAAATTGGAAAGAAAATATAACGATGACGATAGAAATAGAATATTGTATGTTTTTAATATCTCTCATTATTTCATTTAGCTCTTCAATAACAACAGATACTAATAGTTTTTTTTTTTTATAGCCCACCCTTAACAAGACCAAGAAGATTTAGAAAGAAGAAGAAGCCAAATGTGGCCGATCCACCAATTGAAAAAATCAAAAAGAAGGCAGACACCTTATTTTGTACATCTTGTGGCACAACTCAAACTCCAGAATGGAGAAAAGGCCCAGCCGGAGGTAAATCATTATGCAATGCATGTGGTCTTCACTATGCCAAATTAATGAAAAAAGAAATCCAATTAGGTAAAGTTGAAACCACCTCAAGTCCTCCAAGCACATCTATGAATGTTGTTAACTTATTAAACTGAAATACCGTTTAATCTCATAACAACGCCCCTTTCAAAAAAAAAAAAAAAAATAACCATACAAAAAATTTAAAAAATTTCATTCTTTTTTCCGACTTTTTAAAATAATATTTAATAAAAACTTATACATCAATAGTTTTATCCATAAAAAAAAAAATCTTTTATAAATAAGTTTAAAATTCGTTTTTTATTTTCGGTTATCTATTTTTTTTTTTATTTTAATTTTTTTTTTTTTTTTTTTATTTTAATTTTTTTTTTTTTTTTTTTTTCACAATATATTTTTGTGAATTGGGAATCTGGTGCTTTCATTTTTAAAGGTTTTTATGAGGCTGGCGCAATTTTTTTCTTTTTTTGGGGAAATTATTGGTTCATATTAAATAGAAAATGAGAGTTATCGCAATCACAAATCCAAAAAGAATTTTTTTGATGACAACCAAAAAAATAATTTGTTTATATTTAAAAGAAAATCACCTTTTTGATTTTGATTATTACTATTTTTTTTTTTAATTTTTTTTTAGTTTTTTTAGTATTTTTTAGTTTTTTTAGTATTTTTTATTTTTTTATTTTTTATTTTTTTTTTATGGATTACAAAAAAACAAATAAAAAAAAAAAATAAAGGAAAATATAGATCATTAAAATTTATATTTAAAAAAAAAAAAAAAAATTAAATAGTTGTTTTTAGAATAAAAATATATACGTTTTATACACAAAAAAAAAAAAAAAAAAAAAAATATATATATATATATATATATATATATATTTATTTACTGTAATATTAATATAAACATAATATAAAAATATTATTAACATAATATAAATATATTACAAATACAATTAAATATAATATAAATATAATATTATAATATTATACAATAAAATAAAATAAAAATGAAAAATTAAATAAAAAAATATTTTTAAAATAGGTAAATAAATAAAAAAATTAAAATAAAAGAAATTTTTTTTTATATTATATAATTACAAAATTTATTAATTTTTTTATTTATTTTTTTTTTTACAAATCTATCATTTTATCAAGTACAAAGAGACCACCAGAAATTAAAGATAAGAAACCACCAACAACGATTAAAATGACGGTAATGGCATAACGGAAAGAATCTACTTTATAGGCTTTGGTGAGAATATCAACTTGATCTTGGGTGGCAGCGATGATGTTAACACCCCAAAACATTGGATGAACTACATCAGCACGGAAAGCCGAGTATTTATTGTAGATGGTAGAGTTTTTACCATCGGTACCTTGAATATAAGTGTTTACTTGAAGAGAATAACGACCGTGAATAGCTTTACCTGAACGTGGTTCATAATCGGCGAATACATCGAGATCTTCATCATCATTGATTAAATTAGTGATACCAGCTTTGTAGTAATAACCAACATCAATACCCTTTAATCTTGGTCTGCTAAGGTAAGCTGGTGCACCACCTTTAATGCTTGTAAGATTTAAAAGATATGGAATTGTTTGATAGAAATCTGGATTAACTTCCCAATTGGACTCATTGATTCTATAACGATAGTATGGAATACCACCAAAGTTACCGCCTACCTCTTTTTTGAATGAAAGGGATCTAGCGAATTCATCTGTGAAAATATTGACTGGAGCATCGGTATCTTTAGAGAGGTATGATGGTGGTAATTGTTCAGCGAATGAACCACTTACTTGAATCTTTTTGTTATAGTTTAATTTTTCCTCACCTTCGAATGTGATTGGAGATGAGACTAAATCAATATCACCAACACCAGTATAAATTTCATCGGTGTGTAAAGTAGCATTGGCTGTTTTTTGATCTTGAATATTATCGAGTGGACTTGATACCCATGCGCTTGGAGTGTTTGGATAAATCAATTTCAATAATGGATCAGTGGAGTTAAAGAGGAAATCATGGACTGTGTGTTTAGTGATTGGACCACCTTGATAGTTGGCGAAAATTTGATTCTTAATTATATCACCATCAACAAATGCTGCCATAACATAACCTGTATACTTTGCAATAGCTGCAAACTCTTGTAATGAGAATGGTGCATAATAAGAAGATGGAACCGATGTTGGATCAATTGCAAGTTTTTGACCCAATGTTAAAATCGTACCAATACTAGTTGGTGTAATGAGATTGATTGCAGAGGTGTTAAGGAAAAGTGATCCTGCTTTTGCTAATGTAAGATTACTCATTGTATACATACCAAACTCTGGTACTGCTGGAACACCAGAGCCTGGAATATCGAAAACTGATTGATTAAGAAGACTTGGATATTTAGCCCATTGTAAAAGACCAAAGTATAATGGATTATTACTACAAGTAGTTGGTACTGCACATTCTGGGAAACTAGAAACAAGGTAGTTTGGTACGAAATTGGTTGCCATTCCTTGTTGATATTTAATAATTAAATCAGCTTGTTCACCTAAAATAATTATTCAAAAAATAAAAAAAATATAAAGTTAATATTTGATATGAAAAGAGAGAAAAACTTCTGTCTAAATGATTAATAATAAAAATACATACTAGTTAATCCATATGGAGTAGCTAAGAGAGCAGTTTTAACTGTATTTGGTGATAAAGCGTATACACCTGGAATTGTTGGATCAGTTAAAGAGAATTTATTTGATTGAGTGAACAAAGCTAAACATTGAGATGCATCTACAGTGGATGAATTACCGGTGATAGCTTTTACAGAGAAAGGAATGGATGGATCATTTGCCCAGGCTTGACAAGCATTTGGTTGACCAGCTGGTAAAAGATTTGAAAAAGCTCCACCAATAATTTTTGGTGTTGCAACGAATTGAACTTTTAATTTAAAGCTTGAATCAGTAAGTCCGGCGATAATTTGACCCATGGCAGCTGCAGTTAAACCTACTGAAAGAGCAAGTTCGCCACCTACATTTTGAACGGCACCAGCGTATGCTAAATTGAAATGATAGATAGTATCTTTGGTTGGATCTCTAAAACCATCGGCAACCATTGGATAATAACGTTTCCAAAGCTTGAAACTTAATTTCTCATCATCATCATAGAGGTTTGCATTCATACGTTCATAGATGTAGTTGTAACTGTATGGACCAACTTCTTGGTATTTTGGTAAAGCACCTTGCATAGTTTCGGCTGGATTAGTCAAATTGTATGCCATAAATGTATAAGTTCTAATATTATTTGGATCTCCTTCATTTCCAATGAAACGAATCCATGGATCAACAATTTCATCGGCACCATTATCTGGAATTACAACGGCTGCTTTCTTAAACTCATCTTGAATAGTACGATTTACAATTACAAAAATAATGATACCAACTGCTATCAAAACCAAACCAATTGGAAATGATATAATTCTACCAATATATTTCATATTTTTTTTTCTTTTTTTTCTCCTTTTTTTTTTTTTTTGTTTTTTTTTCTCAAAAAAAAAAAAACAGTTGGTATTATATTATTTATATTATTTGTTTATGTGCACAATTACTCTTTTATAATTTTTTTTTTGAAAAAATAAAAAAAAATTATTTACAATGTTTTTTTTTTTTTTTTTTTTTTTTTTTTTTTTTTTAAAAATAAATAATGTAAGTATTTTTGAAAATATCTTGGCAAGCAAAAAAATAAAATAAAATTAAAAATAAAAAAAAAAAATAAAATTAAAAATAAAAAAAAAAAAAAATAATAATTGGATAAAAAAATCTAAATTTGTGTTATAATAACAAAAACCCCAAAAAAAAAAAAAAAAAAAATTTCTAAAATGGATTTTTTTATTGGGGGGCGAGAAATTTTGCTATGGCAGAAATCAAAAAAAAAAATTAAATTTTAAGATTTTTTTTTTTTTTTTTTTTTAAGTTTTGATTATTATAATGGTTATTTAAAAATAATCAAAATCATATGACTCTTTGAACTTTAACGAATAATATTTAAATATAAAAAAAAAAAAAAAAAAAAAAAAAAAATAATAAAAATAATAAATAAAACTTACAAATGGAAAAATTTAAATTAAAAATTATGAAATTTTATAAAATAAAAAAAAAAAATAAAAAAAAAAAATAAGTGAATATATATATATATATTATATATATATATTTATTAATAAAATTTAAATTAACTAAAAAAAATATTTTTTTTTTTAAATGAATAGATCTTTTAAGAGTGAAAAAAAAAAAAAAAAAAAAAAAAAATAATTAATAAATTTATTTAAAATTAAAAAAAATGATTCAAAATTTCCTGGTGTTTGTTAATGTAGGATGGGGTTTTTTTCATCGTTCAATTGTTATCGGTTGGGGATTTTTTTAATTCTCAGTGTAGGGTGGGATTTTTTTAAAAAAAAAAAATTAAAATTAAAATTGAAAAGATATTTTGAAAAAAACAGTTTTTTTTTTTATATTTTTTATTTTTTTTTTTATTTTTTATTTTATTTTTTTTTTCATTTCTAATAAAATTTAGTTTTAATTTTCATGTCAACTCGGTCCAAATGGGACCTTAATGGTTAGAAATTTCAATAAAATTGAATTGAATGAGTATGACTCTATTGTGCAACATTGTACGACACATAAATAAATATCAATAAAGAAATAACCTTCCTTTTTTAATAAATTTAATATCTATATAATGATGTTTTAATAATAATTCCCTCTATTATATTAAACATTGATAGAGAGAAAAAAAAAAAAAAAAAAAAAAAAAAAAAAAAATTTTCTGGAATCACAATGAAGGTTATATTAATTTTTTTTTATTTTTTTTTTTTTCAAAAGAGCTCATATATATTTATTATAAAAATTAATTATTTATAATATTATTGTTTTTTATTAATAAAATTTTTTTTTTTTCCAATTATTTAAAATAGAACAACACTAATTTTTACGTATTTTTAATCTTTTTATTTTTTTATTATTTATTTTTATTTTTTTTATATTTGTTGGGAAAAAAAAAAAAAAAAAAAAAAAGTTCGATATGAATTAAAGAAATATATTTTATTATTACTTTTTTTTATTTATTTAAAATTAATTTAATTTCAGAATTTGAAAGTTTAATATTTGGTTTCATAGTGAAGACTAAATCATCTTGCATTGGGCAATAGTCTGGGAATAATGGACCAGATTGAATGCCACGTCTTGAGAGATCACAAGTGAATTGACCAATACGTGGGAGAGCCAAAGAGACAGTATTAATTGATTGAGAAGACCATAATCTTTCAGCGATACCAATTGCTCTTGGCCAAACTCTAACATCCCAATTTACTTGATTAATTTGTTCAGCCCACATTGTTGCTTCACCACCTAAAATATTATTAGAGTTTGAAGTGATATTAACTGTTGGATCTGCTGCATAAAAATCTTGCCAAGTATCTTGCCATTCATAATGAATTTTACCATCTGGAACTTGCTTATCTAAATACCATGCAAATGATACAAGTGCCTTATAACCACTATTTAAAATTCCTTGTAAATCTGAACCACTACTCCATACTTGAACTAACGTTTCTGGATTTAATTGAACACCATAATCAATTGGATCATTCCATGTAATTTTAGTACGATTAATTGATTTCATTATATTATCCAAACTATTTTTTTTTTTTAATATTATCAATAATAAAAAAAAAAAATTAATATGAGGAATTAGATTAAAAAAAAAAAAAAAAAAAAAATAATAATAATAATAATAATAATAATAATAATAATAATAATAATAATAATAATAATAATAATAATAATAATAATAATAATAATAATAATAATAATAATAATAAAAATATTTACTTATTTTCAAAATATTGGAAAGCATCAGTAGTTGAAAAACCCATTTTTGTCATCCAATTTAAAATGGTTGGATCTTCAGTCCAACAACCAGTTACCAATTCATCACCACCAGTATGGAAATAATTATCGAAGAATAATGGTGAAATTTCAGAGAAAAAATTTTGGAGAAAAGTAAAAGTATTTGGATTTGAAATATCCAATGGGATATTGTTAACGTTTGCAGCATAATCTGGACAAGTTGCAACTAATTCTGGATAACCAATACCCCAAGCTGCGGCATGACCTGGAATATCAAATTCTGGAATAACACGAATACCATAGGTTTTAGCATAGGCTACAACTTCTTCAATGTCACTATGAGAGAAGACAGCACTTGGAGAGAAAGCACCCTTTGTTAAATTTGGATAGGTGGTTGATTCGACAGGGAAAGAAACAGCGTCAACAATATGCCAATGTAATACATTGAATTTACTGAAACCTAATGAATCGATCATATGAAGGATCATATTCTTTGGAATGAAATGACGAGCAGTATCAACCATGAAACCTCTCCATGGATATCTTGGATAATCACTAATGGATACACATTGAATTGAGTAACTATTATCAAGTTGATTATAGGTGATCAATTGTTTAAAGGTTTCCAAAGCTCTCATAGCACCATAGATGGTGGCAGTTTTAATTTGGTAAGATTCTTCTTGAATAACTAAATTGTAGCTTTCATCAATTCCAAATTGAAGAGTTTCATCATCACTATAGATAGTTACCTCCAATGTAATTGATGAACTATCATTTTCTTCACTATTACTTACATTATTAAATGGGAAGAAAAGGTTGGTATATCTTTCCATTGAAACACTAAAAGTTGTTGATTCAATATTTGATGTAATAAGAATTGATGTCACTGGAATATTACAGCTTCCCATTTCCACTTGTTGTGGATATGGTACAACATTTAATGGTTGATTTGCTTGACCAATCACAATTGCAACTAGAACTGCAAAAAATAATACAATCTCTTTCATCATTTTTGAAGTTGAGTGAAATTTAGAAAAATTAAAATAATTTTTTTATAAAAAAAAACAACGACAAAAAAAAAAAATAAAAAAAATAGTGAAAAAAATAAAAAAATAAAATTAAAATAAAATTTCCTCAAGATATTTTTTTTTTTAACCAGGATGGGCACAAATAGGATATTTTATATTACTTATGTTTTAATTTTTTTTTTATTTTTTATTTTTTTTATTTATTATTTTTTTATTTCTAAAATATCATGCATATAATTATAATAAAAAAATATAAAAAAAAATAAAAACAATATATTAAAATAATACAACTATTATATGTATTTTTAAGATTCTTTTATATTTATTTTTTTTTTTTTTTTTTTTTTTTTTTTTTTTTTTTAAAATAATTTTTTTGATTAAAATAATAATATAAAATTTGGATTTAAATATTAAACAGAGAAAAAAACATTTCTCAAAAATAATTTTTTTTTTTTATACATTTTTTTTTTCATTTTATTTTATTTCTTTAAAAAAAACATAACTTTTAAAACAAATGAATAATTTGAAATATATTTTTTTTATTTAACCAAATAAAGTTAATAATAATAAAATGCAATAATTTTCTTTTTTATTTTTTTTTTAAAATTTTTTTTTTTTTTTTTAAATTTTTATTTTTTATTAATTTTTTTTTTCCCACTTTTTGAACTCGAATATTTGCAGACACAATTAAATTAATGAAATTATTAATAACCTAACAAAAAAAAAAAAATATACACAAATACACCACATGAATATATAATAAACTACAAAAAAAAAAAATAAAAAAAAAAAAAAAAATTTATAAAAAAAAAAAAAAATAAATAAAAGATATCATAAAGGAGAGAGATAGAGATAAATTTATCTAAAAGAGAGATGTTTGAATCGATAGTATCAAATTTATTGACCAGGTATTTAAAAGAGTATATTAAAGCATTAAATACAGATAATCTAAATATTAGTATTTGGAGTGGCAATGTCTCATTGGAGAATTTAGAATTAAAGAGTAGAGCATTAGAGAAGTTTAATCTACCCTTTACAATCAAAGAAGGTTTCTTAGGTAAACTTTCACTTAAAATACCTTGGAATAATTTAAAAACAGAACCTGTGATAGTTGTTATCGATCAATTATATATTACAGCTTCTCCAAAATCAACAACTGTTGTATGTATTGTAGTTTTAATTTTTTGATTTTTTAAAATTTGAATTTTATATTATTTATATTTATTTTATTTTATTTTTTATATTTTTTATATTTTTTGATTGTTTGATTTTATAGTGGAATGAAGAAGATGAAGAACTTTTACTTCAGAAGAAATTAAAGAAATTGAAAATTTATGAAGCACTAAAAGAAGAGAAAAGAAAGAAACAACAACAACTAAAAGAAAAAAGAGAAATTAGAAATAATTTGATTAAGGAAAAGAAATTACAAAAAAAACAAATAAAAAATCAATTAAAACAGCAATTGAGGCAAAGAAAAAAAGATGCAAAAAATGCATCACCTGTAAATAGTAACAATGATAATAATGGTAATAACAATTCAAATATACCTTCATCTTCGTCTTCATCTTCATCATCACTATATGATGATGATTCTAGTAGGGATGGAAATCTTAGATCTGATGATACAGAAATGGACGTAGATGATGATGACGATGATGAATTTCAAGAAGCTACCGAGGGTGATTATGATAATGAAGATGATGGTAATGATAATCACAACGATCAAAATGATGAAGATGATGATGACGATTTAAGTGATGACGAGGATGACGAAGACTATGATTATGATATGGAAGATGAGGATGATATATATAAAACAATAATTGATAATCATGGTAACGAAGAAGCAGAATCACAATCAGGTGGAACCATTGATTCATCATCATTTGCCGAGAAGTTGAGAAATAAAATAGTTGATAATTTACAAATTATGATCTATAATGTACATATAAGATTTGAAGATAGTGTAACCAATCCGAAAACACCTTATTGTTTTGGTGTAACATTGGAGCATCTATTGGCACAATCATCCAACGAAGAATGGAAACCATCATTCATACATACCCCACACACATTGGTACATAAATTGATAACACTTCAAAATCTATCAATATATTGGGATGCTGATAATGATAAACCAGATTTAAATTATAACTCAATCTCTGAATTTAAGTCATTGATGACAAAGTTAATACCAAAGAAATCAACAACAACGACGACAACAACAACCACAACAACACCAACTTCTCCGTCATCTAAAGAAACTCAATTAATAAAACCACAACATAATTATTTATTACACCCAGTTTGTGGTTCATTAAAGGTAAGTGGCTTATATTCATAAAATTTTTTCTCATTCTTTTATTCATTTTTTTTTTACTAATAAAATTTATTTATTTTTAAAGTTATTAATAAATAAATCAATAATACCAAATAAATATATACCATTGTATACAGCAAATTTTGAATTTGATGAAATTAATTTAGAGTTAGAGTCGAAACAATACTCTGGTATATTGGCATTGGTTGATTGGTTTACAATGCAAAAGAAAGGTGAGAAATATAGAAAATTCAAAAGTAAAGAAACTGGTGGAGTATTAAAAACAGCAAAGGATCGTTGGCAATTTGCTTTCAATTGTATCAGATCCGATGTTAAGGATAGAATTAGAAGATGGACACCACAATTCTTTGATAAACGTAGAAAAGATAGATTGGATTACATTCACTTATATAAATTAAAAAAGAGAAAAAAGACACTTTCAGACTCAATCACTTCAAAATTAAACAGTCTTGAGAAAGAATATAGTTTCGAGGATTTGGTTTTTTTTAGATCATTGGCTGATGCTCAATTAAAAGCTGAGGATAATCATCATCAACAACAAAAGCAACAATCAATTACATCTCCAAAAATCATTTCATCAAACAATACTGGCGATAGTGGTAGTAGTGCTACAACAACAACAACAACAACAACAAAGTCATCACCTTCATCATCAAATAGTACTGATAATAAAGAAATACTGAAATCATCTAGTGATAAACCTGTAAATAATAATGAAATTGGTGATAGCGAAAATAATAATAAAAAAAATGAAGAGGAAAATGAGTGTGATAACAAAAATAATAATTTAGACAATAATAAACAGATTGAACCACTTAACACCATAAATAATAAAAAGAACAACAGATTAAAAGAGGAGCAAAATAGTGGTGGTGGAGGAGGTTGGTTCAAATGGTTTGGGTGGGGTAGTTCAAATAAACAACAACAACAAAAAGACGAACGTTATGATCAAGATTCATCACTACTAGGAAATTTGGATTTAACAGATCAACAAAAGAGAGAACTTTATTCAACGATTGAATATGATGAACATCAAAAATCAAAAAATATAGTTTATCCAAAGGATTATGTTAAAACAAGAATTAATTTTACAATGAATCGTGGTTCAATTGCATTTAGATTACAACCACCAAATTCTCCTGTCACTCATTTTTCTTCGTCATCATCACCAAAGCGAAATGCTGATTTGATGATAGAGTTGGTTAGAATGTCAGTAGGTGTTGATAAATTTGTTGGATCACTATATGTTCAAGCTATCCTAGAGACTATATATGTACGTGATTTCTTTACGAAGGATACCCAATTTCCAATATTGATGAAACCTATTGTTGTCAAACAAAATGATACCTTTGTAAATTCATCTTCAAAAGTTCAAACCTATAGTAATAGCGAGGGTATAGAGGATATTAATAAGGATTATCTATCAATAGTATCATCACCATCACCAATTTCATCACCTTCTAGAGATAAGCGATTAGAGGAATCATCAAAACAAGAGGACGAAAAAGAAAAGAAACTAAATGTTGATAAGAATTTACAATGTTCATTGAGTAGTGTCGAAAAATCAATTAGTGACATAAAGGATCAACAACGTAAAGAAGAGGATGATAAATCAAAAGAAGTATCAAAAATTAAATCACAACAAAACGATGGAAATTTAATTAGTGAATCAGGTGGAGAATCAGGAGAAGACTATGAAGATATAAATGACGAAAAACAACCATTGTTTTCAATGACTTTACAACAGAATCCATTAAACTCTGAATCAGATTTCTCAATTTTCATAGAGACATTACCATTGGAGGTCGTTTATAATAAATCGATGATGGATGCTATATTGGAGTTCTTTGGAAATGCACCATCCGATACACTAAAGGAGATTGAAGAGGCCGCTCGTAATCAAATTAAAATATTTAAAGACAAAACTACATTACGTATTCAACATGAATTGGAAAATCACAAATCCATAGATTTGGACATCAATATTAATGCACCACATGTATTAATACCCGAGAGTTTCACTATACCTTCATCACCAATATTAGTATTGGATTTAGGTTCTTTCTCTGTGCAAAGTGTTGTAACTCATAAGGATGATACTTTATCAGAGGAGATTGAAATATCTTCAATTTTAAAAAATGATTTACCAATTCTTCAACAACAACAACAACAACAACAACAACAACAACAACAACAACAACAACAACAACAACAACAACAACAACAACAACAACAACAACAACAACAACAACAGTCACAACAGTCACAACAACCACAACCACAGTCACAACAACCACAACCACAGTCACAACCACCACAACAACAACAACCACAACCATCATCAGATGACAACTCTAGTAATGGGGGATGCAGTGTTGAAATTAAATCACCATCAGTCAATACAAGTATTGTTAGTGATAATAGCATTTATGATGAGGAGAATGTTACAAAGTATCTATACGACTTATTTGAATTAAAATTAAATAACATTCAATTCTATATAGCATCACAAGGTGAATCAATCCAATTAGTTGAAAAATTTGATATCAATTTCAAAATCTATAAATGTATAATCAAATCACAAACACTCTTAAGTAAATTGAAGTTATTTGGCGGTCTACCTTCATTGAATATGTTATTGTCACAAAAATCAATAGAGATACTAATCAATATCATTAGTACTCTACAAAACGACCCACCCGAAATTTCATCTCATATTACAAAGTCTGACTATGATGCCACTGAAAGTGGTTTAGATAGAGTAGATTTCGAATCTATTATTCATGATCAAGAAGTAGATATCGAAGATTATTATAATAGAATTAATAGCGATGATGACGAAAACGACGATAATGTAAATAATGAAAATGAAAATAATACAGATGGAGGAAATCAACACGAGTTTATTGAAAAACCATCATCAACAAAAAAGAAAATATCATATAAAAAACCTAAAATAACAGAAGAAGGGTCATTTTTATTGGAGTCAATGGATTTAGAACATACTCAAGATCAATTGCCAATCCTAATGATTTATAATACCATTTTGGAGGTATCCTTCTCAGTAACAACAGTATCATTACAGGTTGTTGAAGATGATGAACCATTCATTAGAATGATATTATCAGATATTAGTGCTCATGTTTTAAAGCGTACCTTTGATACCTCAATAAAACTTTCACTGGCAAAATTATCGATCGAAGATTTATATCAAGATTTTAAAAATGATAATTTTAAATATTTGGCAAATTCATCAATTGATCAACAACAATACCAACAACAACAACAATCAGAAACTGATAGTGGAAGCGTTAATATAGAAAGAGAGGAGCATTTAATATCAGTTTCAATATCTTCGGTTCAAAGAAATTCACCCCAATATAATGGTATTTCACAACAAATTGATGTTTCATTTAATACATTGTTTGTTAATATCAATAAAAAGTTGGTAATTAAAATTATGAATCTCGTTGATTTCGTTGAAAAAACCATCGTTGATACTGTCATTAAAAGAAGGGAGAAAAGAAAAAAATTAAAATTAGAAAAGGATAAAGATAATCGACAGGATATTGAAAATAAAGATATTAAAATAGAACAACCACAACCACAACCCCAACAACAAAAACAGTCCCAACAGAAACCACTTCATAAACAAAAAATGAATTTAAGTAGGGCATTTGAAAAATCAACATTTAAAGTTGATAAAGATAATTCAATCGTTATGATAACAACAAAAATGAAATCATTGGTGGTTAATTTAAATGAGGATGACCAATCATTCTTTGCATTGACAGTATCGGATTTATCAATTAATTTCGATATTGACTTGGAATCATCGATGATGAGATTTAAATTAGGTAATCTAACCATTTCAGATATTTCAAAGGAAGCCTCAAAAGATTTGAATCCATTGTTTGGCACAGATGGTGAACATATAATTGAATTCTATGTATACACATTAAAGAATACAAAACCACCCGAAACAATTACAATCACTACAACTGCAAAAATTACATTGGATGAAAGTGATATCTCAAGTAATCTATTTGAGGAAATAAAAGAGAAGCCACCATCATCACCACTAAAAGATTCAACCAATATACTTCAAGATGAAACAGAAATCTTTGATACCAAAGTTGGCGTTAGAATGAGTTCAGTGAAATTAATCCTTGTTAGATCATTAATCGATAGAATAATCGATTACTTTGAAGAGTTTGCTCCAAATCAAATCGATCAAATATTGGCCGATAGTGCAAAGGGTGCTGTAGAGATTATGTCAACACGCCGTATAAATCAACAGAAACGTACACTCTTTGAGATCGATGTCAATGCACCACGTATAATCTTTCCAAAGAATCATTATTCACCTTATGTAATCATTGCTGATTTAGGACATATCTCGGTATTCAATAGATATAAATCAAATCTAACTAACAACAACAACAATAATAATCCCATCCTATCAACGGAGCAAGTTTTTGTCTATGCATCATCGGTTAACTTTCATTCATGTAAATTTCAAAATGGTAAAGTTTTAGAAACCACCATTGAACCAATATCAAATAAGATCAATGTTCATGTAAACATAGAATCATTTTTAAATCCATCACTCTTTGAGCATGGTCAATTCGATGAACCAAAACAAAAGGTCGATGGAGAGATATCACCAATCAACCTAAAGATATCGGATCAACAATATTCATTGATTATTGCAATCATTAAATCATTGATTGAACCAACCATTAAACAAAAGAAAAGAAAAAAAAGAAATCATAGAAGAATTGAAAGCCAACTTAATCTCGATAATCTTTATCAAAATTTCTTAAATGTTGCAACCTCAAATCAAGATCTAAAAGACTATCCACATATTCCAACTATTGGATTGCCATTACCAACTCCAATTTTAGAAAGTTTAAATGATTATTCAAACAACAAGCCATCATCATCATCATCATCACCATCACCATCAGCAACATCATCACAACAACATGAGTTATTAAAATCTTTAGATTCAATTAAAGACCAAATTAATTTTCATTTACCTCATATTTCTTTAGAGTTTTTTAGAAAAAACAAAGAATCTGTGGTTTCATTTGAAATTGACGAATTTGAATGTTCATTAATAGAATATGACAATGGTAATGAATACTCAAACTTTTCTTTAGGTTCTATTGATTTAACTGATACTAGAAAGTCAACTGTAAATCATTTCCGTCGTATCATTCATCATTCAAAGGAAAAGAATAATGATCAATCGTCCAATGACGATTTATCTCGGTCACCAAAGGAAAAGGAGAAAAAAGAAATCAAAAAAGAATTACAGGTTTATGTATTTGAAAAGAGAGGTGGTGATACTCAAGTTAAATTAATATTGGATCATTTTAGAGGTGTTATAGTACCGGAATCATTGATTTCAATGATTGATTTCATTATGCCAGGAATTAAAGCTTTATCATCACTTTCAGAGATTTCACCAATTTCATCACCAGTGTTAAACGTTGAGGCAATGAATAGCAATCCACATCTATTCGGACGTGATCCTTTGAAATCTACGGTCAAAGCAATGTTGGAGGAAAAGAATAAGAAAAGAATGACAACCAATACAGCGATTCATATCGAAACATCAAATATCGACATTTCTTTTGTCGATAATCCTGCTACTCGTGAAAGCAGACTACTCATTGCAAGAGGATCACTTTTGGGTAAAGTCTCCATTCAAAAGAGCGATTCACTTACCTATAAAGATATTCAACTTTGTATAGATGATTTCATTCTCTTCAAATGTAGAGCCGATAATTTTGATCAAACCATTGAATCAATCATTGACCCATTATCAATCACTACAAACATTTCAATGGTAGAGGGTAAAGACTATCTACCGATTGATATTTTAATAGCCGTTGATCCAATGCATGTTTCTGTATCTTTTCAAGATTTATTATTATTTTTATCACTTTCAAAAAATATCGAATCATTAATTAATAGTTTAAATAATTTACAGCATAATAATAATAATAATAATAATAATAATAATAATAATAATAATAATAATAATAATAATAATAATAATAATAATAATAATAATAATAATAATAATAATAATAATAATAATAATAATAATAATAATAATAATAATAATAATAATAATAATAATAATGATAATAATAGTTGTGATAAATCGGAACATTCATCTAAAGAAGAACAAAAAATTTTAAGAGTTAATTTTCAATCACCTTCAGTTGAATTAACAATTATTAATGATTACGGAAATAAGTATTGTGGTGTAGTTGATTTGAAAATTAGAGATATCTCTGTAGAGGTAGCTCCGAATAGAGTATTGTTTGCGATGTTCCTAGCAGCTAATTATTTCAACGTTTCAAAATCAGTTTGGGAACCAATGATAGAGGACTGGGGCTGTAAGTTTGGTTTTGAAACATCGGAAGTAGGTACAAAGGATCAATCAAAGAATATAGTTATTTCTTCTAGTGGAAAATTGAACTTAAATATAACAAAATCACTATTTGATACCTTTACAACAACATACCCATTGATTCAAATTGCAATGGATATTGGTAAATCCGCTTCAACACAGTCAGCATATGATTTAGTTTATAGGACAGGTGCGAACAATAATCTATCACAGCATTATAAATCTCAAAATTATCATCCATTCCTTTTAAAAAATCAAACTGGCTTAGAGATACAATATCAAATTTCAATAATTTGTACATCATTTGGTGATACTCAATCAAACGATTTAGCTGGATTATCAACAACATCAACGACAACAGCATCACCTCAACCAGCAACTAATTGTACTAAAAATAAAATATTGGAAGATGGTGGTGAAATTTATTTAGATTTAAAGGAAACATTATATTCCAATGGTGGTAGTCAAGAAAAGGATAAATTTAGATCAATTAACAATGCTCAAAAGTATAGAGATATAACATCGATTTCATTATTTAGAATTAATATAGTTGTTGATGGGTTTGAAGCAATTTCAAATTTACCAATTCACAAAACTGGAATCTATATTTGTAGTCTCACACCAAAAACAAGTGTATCATCTTCAACAAGATCACCGCCACGTAGTAATCAATACCATAATAATAATAATAATAAACTTCCGTCACAACAATTAGTATTCGAAGTTAGAGTATCTGATTTTACAAAAGAATTAATTGTTAGATCAAATGTTTTGATTGTTAATGAAACAGATCATATTTTAGAATATTTGGACAAACCTACACATACTCTAAAGAGGGGTAGTCCTTTTATTTTAGAACCAAAACAATCGAAACCTTTATCTATTTGTGGTGGTTACAATAATAGTAGTTCATCAATAACTGATATGATATTTAGTTTTAGACCAATGATTAATCAATCCTTATCAAAAACAACCAATAGTATTAACAATCAACAGAGTTGGACTCATCCATTAAATTGTGCACTATTACATCCTGGTACCTTGCTATTTGATTGCCCACCAAATAAATTTTATTGTTTACAAATTGATCAACATTTATCAAATTTCCAATTAGAAGATCAACAAATTAATCCATTGACAGGTGGAACATTACCACAACATCAACCTTCCTACCATCATGTAAGCAATCAACAATACTATGAGAATGGTATGAATGAAGAGTATCAAGAGAATCAATCATCACCATCATCGTCAGTTAATAGAATTATTCAAAAAGCGAATCATATAATTAAAATTGTCCCACCTTTAGTAATTTATAACCAATTTATTATACCAATCGATATTACATTGTATGACCAAGAATCCAATAGAACTGTAGGTAGAGAGACAATTCCAGATCGTCAAACTAAAGGTATCTATTGTGTTAATGTTGAACGTTTAATTATGATCAAAGTTCATTTGAAAGATTTTGGTTCTAGTGAATTCATTCAAATCAACCAATCCTCTCAAAATTATATAAACAAACAACCTAGAAAAATCATTTCAACCACTTCAGACCAAACATTCTTTGTAAATATATTTCAAAATGAATTGTTTGGTTCAATTCATGTTTGTTTATATCCAACATTTTCAATCATAAATCAAATCGGTTTAAATTTAACTTTTAAATTGAATAATCTATCAGAGAGCAACAACAACAACCACAAAAACAGCATCAATACTCAAATTCTTACAACGACCCTATCTTCTGTTTCAATTCAATCATTTTCAAATTTATTAATTAAAAACATACCAACCAATAGTACAAAAAATACAGCAATACATCAACCAATTCAATCAACCATAGATTATAAAAAAGATCCAAAGAAGTGGTATAGTAATAATGATAGAAACATTTCACCGATATCAATGTTTTCACCAATTCCATCCAATCCTGGTAATAATGCACCATCTTTGGTTTTACAAGTTGATGGTAATTCACAATGGTCTCAACCAGTTTCAATTCAACCAAATAAACAAGAAGCAATTACGATTACAAAGGAGCAAAAAGATTCACCAACATCTTCAAATGTCATAAAACTCTCTTTACAATTCTTGATCTCAACTGCAATTGCAAACGAATCATTAACAAACAATATAACTGTGGACCCACAATTTATCTTGGTCAATAATTTAGCACAACCATTATACTATTGTCAAAAGGATTCCACCCTCTATAAAAACTATTGTCTTAATCCAAATGAAACCATACCATTTCACTTTTTAGATGAACAATTATCTAAAAAGATAGCCTTTAGACTATCACCAAATAATGATTGGTCTGGTTGTTTCAATATTAATAAATCAATTTCATTTAATATTAAATTGGATAAACCAGTCGATGAAGAAAGTGACAGTGATACAGATAGTGAACAACAAAAAAGCGATTCAAATACTTCTTCTACCTCTTCACCTTTAATTTCTTCATCTTCCTCCTCACCATTAACTTCATCATCTTCTTCGGCATTTTCAAATAGTAGCAATGGTAGTGGTAGCAGTGATGATCAATTTTATTTACCTATGATTCAAATTTTACAAGAGAAAGGAATTTATTTTGTTGTCGTTAATCCAGAGACAAAAGACTATCCTCCCTATAGAGTTGAGAATTTAGTATCTGTCCCAATTTCAATCTATCAAGTGGATACAAATGAACAAACAATTCCTATTTTTTCCAATCAATCTAAAAGGTATGTTTGGTCAAATCCAATGGGTACTAAACGTTTAGGTATTACAATTCCAAATACATCCTATAAAAAGAGTGTTTCATTAGATAAATTACAATATCATCAGCCATACCAAGTTAAACATTCAAACAAAACATTAAATATTAAATTGGATATAATTGCTAATGGTCCTACAAATATTTTACGTCTAACAGATTTAAATGATCAAAATTCAATTTCAAAATCATTGAATAATAATATTAATTCTTTATTAAGCCCAGTAATTCTTTCAGATAATAACAATAATAACAATAATAATGAAAACAATAATTTAAATTTTGAAATTAGTATTGGAGGAATTAGTGTTTCATTAATTGATGGACATCCAAAAGAGTTAATGTATATAACATTAAAAGGTTTACAACTTAGATTTAAACAATATTCAACCGAACAAAATGTAAATTTATCTATTCATTCTTTTAAAGTTGATAATCAACTCTATCATACAATCTATCCAGTAATGATTCAATCATATAATTCAAATAATCCCAAGCCAACTGAACACGCTTTCAATGTATCAGTAATTCGTTCAAGCCAATATCAACCAAAGGAATTACATCAAGTTGGTATTGAATATATAAAAGAATTGAAATTTGATATTCAACCTTTCGATGTCGAAATTGATGAATCAATTCTATTTCACCTATATGCTTTTGTTAAATCTATTAAATTACCACCATATGACAATAATAATAATAATAATAATAATAATAATAAAAATCAAGATAGTTATATTGATGATATTGATGAATTTGATGAAAATGATAAATATGATGGTAAAATTATAAAATCAATTAAGTTACCATATTCAAATTTACCAATACCACATTCAATTGATTCAAAGAGATTATATATTGAAGTATTAAGCTTACCATTAGTGGATGTAACCATAAGTTATTGTTCATCGCCACATTCAAGGCCATTGTTTGGACCATGGGCATCATCAGCTTTCTCTACCATTGCAAATATTGATAAAGCAAGTTTACATTTAGCTTCTTGGAAATTAGAACATCAATTCGTCACTACAAATGGATTGGCTCTATCATTGTTTTCTCATTATAAATGGGAGGTATCAAAGATTCTATTATACTCTGATGTATTTGGTGCACCATTATCTTTGGCCAAGAATATTAGTCGTGGCATCAACGATTTCATTTATGAGAGTAAGGAAGGTTTAAACAATCCAGAAAACTTTGGAAAGGGTTTAGTAAAAGGTACAAAGAGTCTAATGTCCAATAGTATCTATGGTATTTTTAACTCTGCTAGTAAATTAACAAACACCATCGGTTCCGCTATCGCACCTTTTTCAATGGATGAGAATTATCTTGCTCAAAGAGATCGTCACACTCAACCAAAACATGCAATCGATGGCGTTTCAAATGGCATTGGAAGATTTACACAAGGTTTAGCACTTGGTTTGTCAGGTCTATTAGATCAACCGGTTAAAGAGTTTCAAGATCAAGGTCTTTCTGGTTTGGTAAAAGGATTTGGTAAAGGAATTCTAGGAACCGTTGTAAAACCTGCTGTTGGTGCCATCGATATGATCAATGCTGCAACTCTTGGTATTAGAAACTCTTATTTGGATCCTTCATCTAGTAAATCACGCTCAAGACCTCCAAGATTCATTGGTCCTGATGCAATCATTAAACCATTCTCTTTTGAAAAATCTTTCCTTCAACAGGTCATCAAAACTACTAACACTCATCAATCGTTACTCTCCTCAAAAGAATGGTATGTCGTTCATTTCAAGGTTTATGATGAAAAGAAAATACCTTATTATTTGGTGATTTCAACTCAAAAATTTTATTTATTTGATTATAAATTTAATTCTATTTTATCAATTAAATTATGGGGTATGTTTTATTTTTTTTTACACAAAAATAATATCGAGAGATTATTTTATTAACCTTTTTTTTCTAGATTTAGAACTTTCACTAAAGTTAAAAGACGACAGATATTTATCAATCCAAGAGATTAAAAAAGATGATGATTCACCAAGAAACCCAACATTTGTTTTGTTATTGGATCAAGATGGTAAATCAATTTCCTATTCCCTTTTAAACTCAATGCATAATATTATTAGTACAATCAAATTAGATCAAACATATTTTGTTTCAAATTGATTAAAAAAATAAAATATTAGTTGGGTTTTAAAAAAAAAAATGAATATTTATTTGTGTTTATTTGATTTTTTTTAAATTATTTTCAGAGTTTGGAACAAACTTTCTTATAATTTTATGACTTGAATCATTTCTTAGTTCATAGATGTACCTTTTTTACTATTTCCAATATCCGAACTTTAATAAAATCTAAACTTTTTTTTTTTTGTGCCACAAACAAAAATCTAGTCCACATATGACATTCTTATGCATACATTGGGATGAAGATCAAAAAAAAAAGAGAAAAAAAATATAAAAAAAATAAATAAATTTTTTTAATTTTTTTTAAAAATTTTTTTAATTTTTTCCAATTTTTTTTTTCATTTTCAAAAAAAAAAACATCATTGTTTAAATTAATTATTAAAATTCCTATAAATAACAATGGTAATATTCTTCTTATTTTTTTTTTTATGTACCTAGTTTTGCAAATCCAATATTAATATATGTGATGTTTTTTTCTATTAAATTAGTTACCACTTTCATTATTGAGAACAGGTCAAGGTCACCAGATTGTATGTTAAACTCAAACTGTATTCTAATAAAAATAAGATTACTCATTATTATTTATTATTTATTATTAATTTAGATGGTGGAACTTAAGAATGGTGAAACATATAATGGACTTTTAGTAAATTGTGATAATTGGATGAACATAAATTTAAAAAATGTTATTAGAACCTCCAAAGATTCTGATAAATTTTGGAAAATTCAATCATGTTATATTAGAGGAAATACAATTAAATATATATCAGTTCCAGATGAAGTATGTATATAAAAAAAAATTCATTTATAACCTCCTTCATTGAACTAATAATAATAATAATAATAATAATAATAATAATAATAATAATAATAATAATAATAATAATAATAATAATAATAATAATAATAATAATAATAATAATAATAATAATAATAATAATAATAATAATAATAATAATAATAATAATAATAATAATAATAATAATAATAATAATAATAATAATAATAATAATAACGTCGAACAATGACTATTCACTAACGTTTGTGGATTATTATAATTATAGATTATAGATTTAGTAGCAGAAGAAGAACAAACTTTAAGAACTACATATCAACAAAGAGGCGATAGTAACAGAGGTAGAGGTAGAGGTGAAGGTTTTGGTGGTAGAGGTAGAGGTGATGCATCTGGCAGAGGTAGAGGTGATAATAGTTTTAGAGGTGGTAGGGGTGGTGGTAATAGTGGTGATTCATCGTCAGCAAGTAGAGGTAGAGGTGAATATAGAGGTAGTTCAAGAGGTGGTAGAGGCGATTTTAGAGGTAGTTCAAGAGGTGGCAGAGGTGCTAATAATAATTCAACCGCTTAATTATTATTATTATTTATTATTATAATTATTATTATTAACATATAATTTCTACTCGAAACTTCCATTCATATAAAAATGAAATTATATTTTATAAGAAAACCAACTTTACACACACACTCACGCTCAATATAATACCTCTCATATTCACAAAAGCCATAGTAAATAGTACATAACCCTCCAATTCTTTTTTTTTAAATTCTTTTTTTCTTTAAAAGGTGATTATTATTTATTATAATAAAAGCAAAACAACAAATATATCATATAATCAAATCATTGTTTTGATTATATAATATCAAATGTATAATAATAACATTTATAAAATTTTTTATTTTTTTATTTATTTTTTTATTTTTTTGTAATAATGATTTTAAGATCTACTTTTATAGTATTTGTTAAGTTTTTTTTTTTTTTGTTTTTTTTTGTTTTTTTTTGCGAAACCCAAACCCATTTTACGAAAAAATATCTTTTTAATTTTTTTTGAAATCCCAAATTTCATTATCTTAATTTTATTTTTTTTATTTTATTTTTTTTTATTTTTTCCTGGTGGTTTTTTAATTTTCAAAGTTGAAAAATAAAAAAAAAATCAACCGATTTTTATATTTCGACACAATCAATTACAAATAAAATGAAAATTGGTAATATTATTAGTTTATTTGTTTTAATAGTTTTTATATCTGTAAGTTTTTTTTTTTTTTTTTTTTTTTTTAAAAATCGCTAATATTTTTTCTTTTTTTATTGGATAGATTATAAAATCACAAGAATATTTACAACCACCACAGTGGTGGAACGAAAGAGTAGAAGCAGGAAATTTATTATCTATTTCCAATGGAGAAAAAGAGCCAACCAATTATTTAATGACCAATGTTGGCAATGGATATGTGGCATTTGTAATTGGTGGTAGTTTTATATATGTTGGTGGAGTATTTAATGGACCAGCTATAAATTTAGGAAATGCAAATAATTTACCATCACACAGAGCAGGAATACCAAATTTTCAAAATATTGAAATATCTAATGCTCAATTTCAATATGCAGGATTAGATATTGAGAATGCTACCTATACTAGGGTCTATACAATTTCATCATCACCTGGAACCATTGTGAAACAAATATTCTATGCTCATCAAAAGATAAGAAACATTTTGGTACAAGAGATTGAGGTCAATAATAACCAATCTGAAGACGACATTACATTACAATTGGAGGTTGTTGGTATTAATCTCACATCAAATGTCGACTTTAATATATTCAATATAACAAGTGATGATGATTATCAATTATATAACCTTACCATCAAAGTACCAGAAGTTAGTTTCATGACATCAGTTGCAGTTACTACAACAACAGTACCACAGTCAATAACGATAAAGAAAGGTGAGACAAAGAAACATCATTATATCACCTCTTTCCTTACCAATATTGAAACAGATGATTATATTGAAGGTAGTATAGATATTTATAAAACATCATATCTTTTAGCTGATCTATTGATGAAGAGTCATTTAGATGAATGGAATAAGATTTGGATATCTGGTATTGAAGTTGGTGGCGACTCTCATTTACAACAAGTTGTAAATTCATCATTATATTACTTATTTTCATCGATTAGAGATGATTGGGCACATGGTCTTTCACCAGGCGGTTTAGCTTCTGATGGTTATAATGGTCATTCATTTTGGGATACTGAAACTTGGATGCTTCCTCCTATCCTTTTATTAAATCCAAAAATTGTAAAGGATTGTCTATTACAATATCGTATCAATAATTTACAAGGTGCTCATGAAAAAGCAACAGGTTATAAACTTGATAATTATACAGGTTATATGTTCCCTTGGGAAAGTGCTTTTACTGGAGTTGAAGTGTGTCCAACTTTTGCACCTACTGTAAGTAAATAATAACTTTTGAATTTAAAAAAAAAAAATAAAATAATTATTAATAAAAATAAAAAATATTTGATCAATTAAAGGGTATTTTAGAGCAACATATAACAGCAGATATAGCTTTAGCAATGAGACAGTATTATTACTTAACAGGTGACTTGGAATGGTTAATTGATTATGGTTATAAGGCACTCAAAGGTATTGCAGAATTTTGGGCTAGCAGAGTTCAATATGATCAATCAACTCAACAATATTCCATTAATACTGTAATTCCACCCGACGAGTATGCAATTGGTGTAAATAACTCTGTTTATACTAATGTTGCAGTAAAGATGACATTTGAATGGGTTATAGAGGCAGCCACATTAGTCAATGACACTTCAAATATTCCACTCGAACTTTGGAGATCGATTGCTGATGGTTTAGTTATTTTATTTGATGAAAGCACACAATGGCATCCAGAGTATGTAGGATACTCTGGTGAAACTATCAAACAAGCAGATGTTGTTTTATTAGGATTCCCATTGATGTATAATATGAGTAAAGAAGTTAGAAAGAACGATTTAATATACTATGAAGCAGTTACAACAAATAGCGGACCTGCTATGACCTATTCAATGCATACTGTTGCATGGTTAGAGTTGGAGAGTCTTGAAAATGCAACTAAACAATGGTACCGTTCTTATAATAATTGTAACAATTCTCCATTCTTGGTATGGACAGAGACACCAACTGGTGGGGCTGTAAACTTTGCCACAGGCATGGGTAAGTAATAAAGAAGAATGTCCGATTAATAAATAATCACTCTTACTAATCAAATTATATAATTATATACAAATTAACATTTTTTAAATATCTTCAACATTTTAGGTGGATTTCTTCAAGGACTTATGTTTGGTTATGGTGGTCTTAGAATTTATGAAGGAAATTTAGATTTCTATCCTCAGTTACCTCAAGGTACAACTAGTCTTAAAATTAGATCAATGAATTATATAGGATCAACATTCAATATCGGTTGGAATCAAACTACTATTACTTTCGAAATGTTAACATTTAATCCATCAGTTTATTTAACTTTATTATCAACCGAATATGATAATTTAGTTTTGAGCACTTTAGATCCAATTTATTTAAATTTTGGAAGTAAATTCCAAATTTATTTAAACAATAATGATTATTAATTATTTGGTAAAAAAAAAATTAATTAAAATAAATTATTTTTATTTCAGTTATTACTACAAACTATTATTAAAAACTATTTATTGATTGGTTAAAATCTTTTTTTATTTCTAAGAAATGGTTTTTAAATTTAAAGGATTTAAAGTATACTGAGAAATACTACTGTTTTCTTTTTGATGTTGCAGTTATTTAGTGTGAGTATAAATGTAAAATTCTACGACACACATTTGAACTGAAGAAAACATCTTGTATTTATAGTATCATAATTGAGTTGACAATGTTACATAAATTATTTTGACACATGTTTATAAATTATTATAATTTTACAAATTAGTATAAAAAGAAAGGTTCTAATAAATATCCACAAATTAATATAATTACCTAAATTAGTGTAAAAAAGATTTTTTTTTTTTTTTTTTTTTTTTGTTTTTTTAAATTGAATATCACAGTTTTTTAGGCTGTCTCTCCTCGAGAATAGAACTCGTGTTTATTGTTTTTTTTTTTTTTTTACAGGCTCAATTAATGTATAAAATTAATGTTTTGAGTGTGTGGCACAAAGGGGAAATAATGTGTCTTTATCTGGCTGGTAACATTTGGTGTTAATTACAAACAGTGATATTTGATACTTGTGTTAACATTCAAACCAGCACCTTTTTGAATTGATACTTTGGGGTTGATATTTTTTTTTGATATTTTTAGTTTGATATTTTAATTTGATTATTTTTTTTTAATTATTTTTCATTTTTTTTTTGATTTTTTTTTTTTTTTTTTTTTTTTTTAAAAGCCGGATTTTTTTTGCAAAATTTCCTTTATTCTAAAAAAAAAAGAGTATCAAAATGAATTTGAAAAAATGAATTGTTGATAGTTGTTTGTAATCTGTACACAAATGAGAAATAATGTGTCGTGTGGTTGGTGATTTTTGATGTTAATTACAAATAATGATATTTGATACGGGTGTTAACATTTGAAAGTGGCACAACGAAAATGAAAAAAAACTGCGTTTTTTTTCATTTGGTCGATATTTTTTAATTATTTATTATTATTTTTTTTTTTATTTTTTTTAGAAATAAAAAGTGATAGTTGTTTGTAATCTGTACACAAATGAGAAATAATGTGTCGTGTGGTTGGTGATTTTTGATGTTAATTACAAATAATGATATTTGATACGGGTGTTAACATTTGAAAGTGGCACAACGAAAATGAAAAAAAACTGCGTTTTTTTTCATTTGGTCGATATTTTTTAATTATTTATTATTATTTTTTTTTTATTTTTTTTAGAAATAAAAAGTGATAGTTGTTTGTAATCTGTACACAAATGAGAAATAATGTGTCGTGTGGTTGGTGATTTTTGATGTTAATTACAAATAATGATATTTGATACGGGTGTTAACATTTGAAAGTGGCACAACCAGTGTAAAAAAGAGTAGTACTATCATTACACTAATTTGTATAAAATGCAAGGGTAGGAAAGTCTGGTTAAATCCGTGTGACTTAAGATCTCATCCATTCGGTTCGCGAGTTCGAATCTCGCCTCTTGCAATAGTTTCATAAATTTCGGCCATAGATCAAGGGATCGAATCTTATAAAAAATTATCCTATGTTTGTCGAAACTACAAATCCCTAATACCACACCCGGGGGCTAATCAATAAGCTGAATTACAAGCCTCCGTGGCCAAGACCTTGGGTTCGAGTCTTGGTCATACCACGAAGTAACGTGGTCATAAAAAACACACCTCATAATCAACCGGAAAAAAGCTCGACTTCCAAAAAACAACAACAAAAAAAAAAAACATGGTGATTAGAAATTCTAATCCCAATAGTATTCAAAAAAAAAAAAAAAAAAACTAATACTACACAACATCTGGACTTGGATATGCAAAATAACCTTTGACCTCTCAAACTCCATTCAAGAAATAGCAAATAAATTCCAAATCAACCCCAATATACTCCCTCTTGTTATTAAACCATATCTATAAAATAATATATAAATATTAACTTTATTAAATAAAACCTTTCTCATGGATACAACCATGTTTTATATAAAAAAAAAAAAAAACCCTGGCAAAAAAAAAAGCGAACATTGCACGAGATACAAAATTTAGGATGTTTTTAAAATATCTTCTCCGAACTTTTTATTTATTAAGATCGTGAAATAATTTAAGATGATTGATTTCTTGGAACATATATTGTTTTTGTTTTAAAAGTTGTGATCCTTCTATATCTACTGTGTTTAAGGACTCAATTAATTCATAAAGTATTATTTTCAATCTGCTATTTTGCACGATGTAGTTGGTAATTGTTGGTTCATTATAGTAGATAATATATTTAAGAATTTCATTTATTTGTGAAGATACTATTGGATTTTGCTTGTTTTGAATCACTGACCTAAATAATCGAATTGATTCATTATAAAAGCTTTGAAATTGAATTGATAGGAACAACATTTCAAATAAAACTTTTTCTAATATCTTTGTTATTGGGACTTGATTAGAAAACTTTAATATTATTTGGTCTCTTGTATAGTTTAATCTTGAAAATAATAGTTCTTTGTTAAATATATGTTCGTCATTACAAATATTATCATTATTCATAATATATAAAATAATTAATGGTTTTAAATAGTTTGGGTAGTTCTAAATTAATTTAATATAAATGAATTAATATACGAATGGTTTTTTTTTTTCAATAATAATACATACACTTAAAAACCAATTATTTTTATCTACAGATTTATTTATATTTAAACATGATTGAGTTAATGTAAAAATTGAAAGTTTAAAATAATTGTCTAGTTTTATAGAGTAGTTTTGAAAATTTAGGGTTTTCATAAAACTTTTTTTTAGAGTTGATAATAAAAATTGAAAAATAAAGTTGTTTTCAATACAAATCTTACAAAGATTTGATGTGATTAGCTTTTTATTTAATTTTATATAAAATTCATCGTCACTACCATTATTTTGAATTGTTTCTAATACAGCTTGATTTATCATTGTGTACAGATGAGAGAGAGTTTGCTTAAAATTTGAAGTATAATCATTACTGTTGAGACTGTTTTTGTTTCTATTTCCAGTATATATATTATCGATAGTCGTTTTAAAGTTTTTATGATTATCATTTATATGTGTTGCTTTTGTTGTTGTTGTTGTTGTTGTTGTTGTTTGCAAGTTAATTTCAATTAAATCATTCAATATATTAATATTGTTACTATGGTTATTAATTCCAATAGTATTGATTTTCATATAATTTGGAAATGTAGATTTCTTTAAATCATTGTTATAAATCTCTGCTATATTTTCGTTGGAACCAATTAAAATGCTAGATATTTCATTCTGTAGATCTAAATTATTAATACCAATTGAATTTAAAATTTCAAAAGTACCTTTTATTTGGTTTGGTGGTGTTTTAGTTCCGTCATCTGTGACTGATTCAATCTGTGATTTTCTTAATATTAATTTACTAAATAAATAATTTATAAACTGCTTTAATCTTTTTTTATTTTTTTTAAATGATAAATTAGAAGGATGTCATTGAAAAGAAATTGGTAATCTATACATACAAAATATCTTTTTGAACATGTGAATCTTTTGTTTTATCAAATAATACAGCTAAAATATTTTCAATCGAAAATGATATCGAATTCAATGTATCGATAATAATATTATTATAATTATCATTGTTACCATAATAATTGTTATTATTATTATTATTATTATTATTATTATTATTATTATTATTATTATTATTATTATTATTATTATTATTATTATTATTATTATTATTATTATTATTATTATTATTATTATTATTATTATTATTATTATTATTATTATTATTATTATTATTATTATTATTATTATTATTATTATTATTATTATTATTATTATTATTATTATTATTATTATTATTATTATTATTATTATTATTATTAATTACAAGTGAGAATAATGAAACTGAGGTTATATTATTTAAAAAGTGAAGTAATGATTTGAATTCTTTCTCTATTTCAATTAGATTGATATTTTTAATAATATTTAAAAGATTTTTTAGTAGGTTATCTAATGATTTAATTTCATTTTCTTCCATAACTGTACCTATTGATGAATTGTTAACCCATTTGTTTGATTTTTTGAATAGATTTTCTAATATTTCATTTGTTTCGGTATATTTTCTATTAACAATCGACCTTGTGTTGAAATTTAGCATTGGTTGGTGGGGTAAAACAAATTTTAAATTTTTTTTTTTTTTTTTTTTTTTTTTTTTTTTTTTTTCTAAATTTTTTTTTTAAAATTAATTATTTTTATTTTTTCATTGGATTATGAAAAATAAAGAAACAGAAAGATTATTTTGGAAAGTTTATCATAATGTATTTATAAGGAATTTAATATTCCACCATTTAAAAACAATGGTGGTAATATTTGAAAATCAAGAAAATAATTATTTAGGTAATAGGATACCATTTAAATATATGAATAGTATAGGTAAACTTTCAAAAAAGAAACAATGGTCTTTATTAAAATATAAATTAGATTGTATCAACAATATTGATTATAACCGCAACAGCAACAGCAATTACAGTGAAAATAATTGTAATAATGATAATAATGAAGAGTTAATAATAAAAAGAAAAGGATTATTGGTATTTTTTGAAAATTGTGAGGATCTTAGCTTGATAGAATTATTATTTAGAAAGAAATCAAAAGATATTAATTTCAGCCATTCAATAGCATTCATATTAAATGTGTTAATGAGTGATTCAATTAAGAGTTGTACTGCTATAATCTATTTCCTATCGAATAAACAATATCAAGACTCATTGAAAGAGATTCAATCGACTTCTCCATTCATAGTAATAAATCATTTCTTAAAGTATTCTAAAACAGATGAAGATATAAATTATTTAGAGTTACTACTATCCTTACATAACCATAAACTACAACCACTTCAACGTTCAAAAAAGAGTCAATGTTTCTATGAAATTGCAATAGGGCATAATTGTTTTAAATCTTTGGAATTCCTTATCCGAAATAATATTTCATCCTCACCAAACTCTTCAACAAATATTCAAGAAGACATAATCAATTTTTTAGTAACACCCATTGAAAAAGAAATGATTTTAAAATATCTTTCTTTACTAAAAATTTATTTAAAAAATAATATTGACTATAAATCATTTATTTCTAATTGTAATATTAATTCTTATTCGTCGTCGAATATCTCATCAAAAATATTTTCCATGGCTCTTAATAATTTACCATCAATTGGGGTGTTTTTAAAAGATGGATTACTACCGCACATATACAATATTAAAGAAGCAATATTACTTGAAAATCAAGAGGCTCTATCACTTTTTCTCACACCATCAACATCCAATCCAAATCTATTGAATGGTCATCCTAATGTTTATTCATCATTATTCAAAAGTGTTTGGGGAATTCAAAATCAAACAAAAATGAATTCAATGTTTCAAATACTATTGGATTCTAAAATATATCAAGCTTCTTTTAATCCTTTCATTGAATTTAAAAAGTACCAACAACAACAACAACAACAACCAGAAGTCGAAATATCAAATTTATCAAAACAACCTTTGTTAATCAATAATTTCCCCTCTTTAAATTATAGTAAAACTTTGGAAGAAGAAGAAATTAATATCATTCAATTAATAAAAGAAGGTAAGGTTTATCAAGCATTAAATCTACTTTCAAATCCTTCAACCAAGTTTAAACCCTTTTCATTGGATAAAAGAGAAGCATCCAAACTAATCAAGTATTACAATTTTGATGTAATAGAAATTTTATATCCTCACTTTAGCTTAACCTATAACCACTTTGTTTTTATAAAAAAATATAAAAGACACGATCTAATTGGCTTGTTTAAAAAATAAAATAATAATAATTAATAATTAAATAAAATTAAATTAAATAAAATTAAATAAAATTAAATTAAATAAAATTAAAAAAAAAAATTTTAAAAAAAAAAATTAAAATTAAAATTAAAATTTTTTATAAAAAGAATTTCTTTTAAAATCAGTTGCATTTGTTTTAAAAATCTTAACAATAACCCCCTCTCACTATGAAAAAATTTTCCCCCAACCACACTCCTGAATATATTTTTTTTTTGTTTTTACGGAGTTGTTTTTCGGAAAGTAAAGTGTAATTACTTGAAAAACAAAAATAGCGAAGTGGATCAAAGAAAAAACAGACTTTCTGACCCAAAGCAACAAAAAAAAAAATCTATTTTTTGACATATTTGACATTTGTTTTTTTTTAATTAAATTATTTATTTTTAATTTAATTTTTTTTTTTTTTTTTTTTTTTTTTTTTTTTTTTTTTTTAAATAAAAAGATTTAAATAATTTTTTTTATTTTTTTAATTCATTAATTTTTTTTATTGTTTACAAAAGTTATGAACTTAAATAAAGAATTAGAATTACAAGAATTTCAAAATCAAGAACAACAGCAACAACAACAACAATTACAAGACCAAAAATTGGATCAACAATATAAAGATGTTGGAATTTCAACTACTAATGATCCAATACCATACTCTCAAGATGATAGTAAACCATTTATATCAATGCATGAAGAGTTGAAAAATTTAGAATTCCAAAATTTACCTATTCCGCCCACTATTCAAACTCCAAAGGTTTATAGAAACACCAACAATTTGGTTCATAGTAAAAATAATATTTCTATCCCAATAAGTTTATCACAAGAAAATATTGTAAAATTAGATAAAGTTGATATTGAATCCAATGATCAAATTAATTCAAATAATACTAATAATGATGATAATAATAATAATAATAATAATAATAATAATATTAATAATAATAATAATAAAAATAATATAAAAAATAATGAAAAAATTGGATTAAGAAATAAAATTTTTAAATCAAAAATTTTTATTAAAATTCGTGGTTGGTGGTGGCACAGAGGTATTGCAACATATATTATGTTGTTTTACATTGCATTAAATCTTGGTGTTGGAGTACATATGTTTTATAATATGTATAATCATAATAAAATATCAGAATTTTTGGGTTTGTCATTTTGTTTTTCCAGAACTGCTGCAAGATTAATTAATTTAAATTCAGCAGTAATTTTATTACCTGTCTTACGAAATTTCCTTTCATGGTTAAGAGGTACCATTGTTAATAATTATATACCAATTGATAAGCATTTAAATTTTCATAAATTATGCGCATTTATGCTTTTTTGTTGTACAATAATTCATTGGTAAGTTTAAACGAAATAATTTTATTTTTTTAAAAAAACATAAAAAAAACAATTTAATATTAATTTTATTTTTTTTTTTATTTTTTTTTTTTTTATTTTTATTTTTATTTTTATTAAAAAAAAAGTGTTGGACATTATATCAGTTTTAAAAAAATTAATAACGATGTTGCAAAAATTAATAATCCAAATGAAGAGAGTATTGCTGGAAATTATTTAAATATCGATATTGGTGTATTTCCAGATGAAAAATATTTATTTTTTAAATCGGTTCCTGGTATTACAGGCCATATAATGGTTTTAATATTTATTTTAATGTTTACATCATCAATGTGGAGAATTAGAAGACCAATGTTTGAAATTTTTTGGTATGTTCACCATTTATTTATTCCATATTACATTTTATTATGTTTCCATGGATATTCAAAGATTTTAAAGAAAGAACCACAATCATGGATGTGGATTATTGCTCCATTTATTTTATATTCTATTGAACGTTTAATAAGAATTGCTCGTGGTAAAAAGACTGTTATTCTCGAGAAAGCAATTATGCATCCAAGTAAAGTATTAGAACTTAGAATGAAAAGAGAAAATTTTAATTTTAAACCTGGCCAATATCTATTTTTAAATTGTCCTGCAATTGCATATCATGAATGGCATCCATTTACAATTACCTCTGCACCTGATGATCCTTTTATTTCTGTACATATTAATATTGTTGGTAATTGGACAAAGAAATTATTTCGTCTTTTAAATCCTGATAATAAATTGGGTGTAATTCAAGAAGATCTTAAATCAACACAAACAAGAGGAAAACGTAGAATATTAAAGATTGATGGTCCATTTGGTGCGCCAGCTGAAAACTTTTTTAAATATCGTAATTTAGTATTGGTTGGTGCTGGTATTGGTGTTACTCCATTCTCTAGTATTCTAAGACATCTTAAAAATCAAAATGATAAACAAACTAATGCTGATGAAAATCATTTGAAAATTAAAAAAATTTATTTCATTTGGATTAGTAGACAAAAGAATTCTTTCCAATGGTTCACTGATGTTTTGGCTGAATTGGAAAATGATGAAAGAATTGATAGTATCTTAGAAATTCATATCTTTTTGACTGGTGCTTTGGAGCTTGATGATTATGCTAAAATTAAAAATGCTGAAAAATGTCATATCACAAACCTTCACACAAAAACTCTCTTTGGCAGACCCAATTTCCGATCAATCTTCAATCAAATAACACAACTTCATCAAAGAGAAAAAGTTGGTGTCTTTTATTGTGGTAATAAAACATTGGGGAAAAACATCACTAAAAATTGTAATAAATTTAATGCTAAAAATAATTGTCATTTAATTTTTCATAAAGAAAATTTTTAATAAAAAAAAAAAAAAAATAAACAAAATTAAAAAAAAAAAAAAAAAAAAAAAATTTCACAAAATATTTTAATTTATTTTTTTAAATGTTCAAAAAAAAAAAAAAAAGATGTTATTTAATTTTTTTTACTTGAATTGACTCTTAATACCTAAAAAAAAAAAAAAAAAAAAAAAGAATGTTAATCCCAATTGAATAAAACAAAAAAAAATTATTTTTTTAATTCTATTTTTTTCGTTATTGTTTTTTTCTTTTTTTAGTATTTTTTCTATAATTTATTTTTCTTTTTTATATTTTTTTTTTTTTATTGGAATAAAAAAAAAAAAATAAATAAAAAAAAAAAAAAGAAATAAAAAAAAAAAAAAAAATTTAGTTTAGTTAAATAGTGTATCATAAGACAAAAAAAAAAAAATTAAAAAAAAAAATAAAAAAAAATTAATTATTAAATTCTCTTTCAATGAAAAAAAAAGAAAACTAGTTGAAAAAAAATTATTATAATGGTTTATTGATTTATTTTTTATGACCCAAATCGAAGACGTTTATTTAATTAAAAAAAAATAATTTTTTTTTTTTGATTTTGATAAGTTGAAATGCAAAAATCTTGCCCAATAAAATTTAGTCGCGGGTTTTTTTTTTTGCCAATCACAACAGACTTTAAAAAAATGATATTTATGTTTTTAAAAAAAATTGCGATCTTATCGGAAAATTTTATTATTTTTTAAAAAAAAATTGGGTTTGATTGAATAATTCCTTTGATAGTAAGATTTTTAATAATGATTGGTTAAATAAAAACCACACGAAAAAAAAAAAATAAAAAAAAAAAAAAACGAAAATCATTGTATAAATAGTAGATTTCATCTTCAAAAAAAAAAAAAAAAAAACTTATTTTTTTATTTTTAATGATATAAAAATGAAATTATTATCAGCCTTAATTATTTTATTATTTGTTTCAGTGATTTATTCACAAAGTAAAAGATCATATTTTAATTTATTTTTTAAAATTTTTTTTATTAGATAACTAATTGATTTTTTTTTTTTTTTTATTTTTTTTTTTTTTTTCAAGCAAATCCTTCTACTTTAAAAATAAATGTTGATATTTATGATCAATTTCCATTATTTAATAACAATTTCCAAACTAGTTTACCAGCAGGAAAAACAACTGGATTGGTTAAACCAAATTTAAATTCAACTACTCGTGTACCTGAATTAGTTTCTTTATCACCTTTTGGAAATAATCTTGATGGTGTAATAATTAATCCACATTTATTCAAGTATTTCTTTTCACCTCAAACAAATCCTTTATTTCCAGGTAGAAATTTCCCATTAAAGATGGATTTAGAATTTACTTATGATTCAACAAAAAAAGTTTATGTTTATAATAATCAAAAGTTTTTCCCAAGTAAGTAATTAAAATTAATAATTTTTTTATTTCATTACCACTAACACAAACGATATTAAAAATTCTTTATTTATTTAAAGTTGATAAGCAAGGTTTTGACACTGATGTAAAAAAAAGAATTTATAGCAACCATGGTGAATATCACAACTATCATTTCTGTATGAAAATGAATACTGCTTTTACCTATAAAGGCTTTGAAGTATTTAGTTTCCAAGGTGATGATGATGTTTGGTAAGCTATCTAAAATTTTTTATTTTATTTTTAAAAATAATATTAATATATATAAATACAATTAAAAGGGTATATATAAATAATAAATTAGTTATTGATATTGGTGGTGTTCATAATTCTTTGTCTGCAAGTGTAGATACTACTAAATTGGGATTAACAGTTGGAAAATCTTATAATTTTGATTTATTCTTTTGTGAGCGTAGAACAGGTTAGTATTTAAAAATTAATATTTACTATAGAATCATTTTTTAAAAAATTTGATTTTAATTCAATATTAACTGTTATCATTTATAATTAGTTGGCAGCACAATTAAAATTGAAACAAATTTACTTTTTGTTTGTCCATTCTATGATTATTGCGGTGTTTGTCAAGGTAATGGTAGTTCATGTTGTAACCCATTGACAACTTGTAACGACAACAATGCATGTACAATTGATTCATGTCCATCAGCCAATACCTCTCTTGGTGGATCACCAGTTTCAAAATATTGTAATCATACTCCAAAAGTTAATCCAAACCCAAATGATGTTTGTAATAATTATCAATGTAATCCTTTGACAGGTAATTTCGATTCAATTCCAATTAAATGTCAAGACAGATCATCAGAATGTTTATCTTCAAACGGTTGTAATTCTACTGCAGGTTGTCAATACAAAAGTGCTTGTAATGGTAATGTTTGTAACGTACCTAATAAATGTTCCAATGGCACATGTATCGTAAAAACATCTGAACAATGTGGTATTGAATTAGATGGTCAATTAGATAAATGTAAAATCTATTCATGTGATCCAAACGGTGTAGGTTGCATTAAACAAGACAAATGTAAACAAAGTGAAGATAAATGTCAAGTCGTATCATGTGAAGCTTCAACTGGTAATTGTATTACCTCCCCAATTCAAGATCCATTAAGTGGTGAAGATAAATGTTCAATTGCTACTTGTAATCCATTAACTGGTGAATTTGACTATAACCCTGTTGTTTGTACACCAAGTAGTAATCCATGTATTAAGACATCATGTAACTCTACCGATGGCCAATGCTATAACACCCAAATTCCAGGTGATATGTGTGATTGTGGTTGTGCTGACCAAATAAATAAATGTCAAGTATCATTCTGTACACCAGAGGGCGTTTGCCAACCAAAATTCAAAGCAGGAATCAATGATAATAACCCTTGCACTTTCGATAGTTGTGACCCATGTACTGGTGTAATCACACACATGACCGCCCCACATTGTTTAAATTGTAATCAATGTTCTAATTAATTCAATAATGTTAAATAAATAATAGTGATATTTATTTTTATTATATTCTATTCATTAACAAACAAAAACAACAATAATTGTGAAAACAAAAAAATCCTTTCTCGTTTTATTTTTATTATATTTTTTTTTTGCTTTATTTTAACTGATAGAGTTGCTATTTCTTATTTTTTTAATGGTAGTATATTCTATTAATTTTTTTTATTTTAATTTTTTTTATTTATTATTTTTTAGTTATAGAAATATTTTCGGGTGATTTATTGTGGTTTGATTAGAGTTTGATTTGATAGAAAAAAAAGAGCAAAAAAAAAAGGTTAACAAAATAAAAATACTTTATAAATATATGTTTTTGACACCATTTATTTTAATATTTTGTTTATTTAATTATTTATTCATTTTTTTTTTATTATATTTTCCTAAAAACTAAACTGATATCTGGTTTTTTTTTAAACCTAAATTTAAAAAAAATAAAAAAAAAATAAAAGTAATTGCCCATACATTTCTAATGTTTGACAACACATTCGTTTATAAATTAAAAAAACAAATTACATATTTAAATTGTTTGACAATTGATAAGAGGTGAAAAACAAAAAATAAAAAAATAAAAAAAATTATGAGAATTGAGTTTTTTTTTTAATTCAAAAAAAAAAAATTAAAAAACAAAAAAGGAAAAAAAAAATAATTTCATAACAAAAATACATCCAAATATAATAATGTAAATCAAAATGTTTGAAATTGGTTTGTTTAAGTTCCATATTATATAATTCTGTGTGCATTTGGCTATATAAAAAAAAATAATGCAAAACAGTGATTATTACGATAATACATAATTTTGGTTCATTTAAATATTTTTTGTAAACAAATAAATAAATAAAAAAGATATTTTGAAAAAAATAATAAAAAAAAAATAAATAGGATGTGTGCGAAACTATTCAATTACTAACAATTTTTTTTGATGGGACCAAAATTTAAATAAATTGGATTAAGTGCACTCAATATTATTGGGTGATCATATTCGGTTGATAATAAAGTTAAATAAACTGATGGATTAAATGTTAACATTTCGAAAGTAATAGTAGTTTGATTCCAACCAACATTAAATGTTGAACCTATATAATTCATTGATCTGATTTTAAGACTAGTTGTACCTTGAGGTAACTGAGGATAGAAATCTAAGTGATCTGAATTAATTCTAAGTCCACCATAACCAAACATAAGTCCTTGAAGAAATCCACCTAAAATGTTGAAGATATTTTTGTTGTTAGAAAGATTTTGTTATAATTTTTAATAAAAAAAGTTTTATTTATTTATCCCCTATTCTATTTTTTTTACTTTACCAGCAGCAGTTATAAAATTTGAAATAAAATTGTTAGGTGTCTCTGTCCATACAAAGAAAGGAGATCTCTGACAATTTTTATAAGCTTTGTTCCATGCAATAGTTGCATTATCAAGGTTTTCCAACTCTAACCATGCAACAGTATGCATTGAATAGGTCATAGCAGGACCTCTACTTGTTGTAACTGCTTCATAGTATATTAAATCGTTCTTTCTAACTTCTTTACTCATATTATACATCAATGGGAATCCTAATAAAACAACATCTGCTTGTTTGATGGTTTCACCAGAGTAACCTACATACTCTGGATGCCTCTGGGTGCTATCATCAAATAGAATAACTAAACCATCAGCAATCGATCTCCAAAGTTCGAGTGGAATATTTGAAGTATCGTTAACCAATGTAGCTGCCTCTATAACCCATTCAAATGTCATCTTTACTGCAACATTAGTATAAATACTATTGTCAACACCTTCTGCATATTCATCAGGTGGTATTATATTATCGATAGAATATTGTTGAGTTGATTGATCATATTGAACTCTGCTAGCCCAAAATTCTGCAATACCTTTGAGTACCTCATAACCATAATCAATTAACCATTCCAAATCACCTGTTAAGTAATAATACTGTCTCATTGCTAAAGCTATATCTGCTGTTATATGTTGCTCTAAAATACCCTTTAATTGATCAATTATTTTAATTAATAAAAATATAATTATTTATTTATTAATTTATTTTTTATGTGTTTTTACTTACAACATTTGTAAAAGTTGGACAAGTTTCGACACCTGTGAAAGCACTTTCCCAAGGGAACATATAACCTCTATATTTTGGCTTATAACTTGATGCTTTTTTCTTTGCGCCTTGTAAATTATTAATACGGTATTGAAAGAGACAATTCTTTACAATTGTAGGATTTAATAAAAGGATTGGAGGAAGCATCCAAGTTTCAGTATCCCAAAATGAATGACCATTATATGCATTACTAGATAAACCACCTGGTGAAAGGCCATGTGCCCAGTCATCTCTAATCGATGAAAATAAGTAATATAATGATGAATTTACAACTTGTTGTAAATGAGAGTCGCCACCAACTTCAATACCAGATATCCAAATCTTTTTCCATTCATCTAAATGACTCTTCATCAATAGATCAGCTAAAAGATATGATGTTTTATAAATATCTATACTACCTTCAATATAATCATCTGTTTCAATATTGGTAAGGAAAGAGGTGATATAATGATGTTTCTTTGTCTCACCTTTCTTTATCGTTATTGATTGTGGTACTGTTGTTGTAGTAACTGCAACTGATGTCATGAAACTAACTTCTGGTACTTTGATGGTAAGGTCATATACTTTATAATTACTATTGCTACTACTATTACTAACACCACCATTTTCATCACTTGTTATATGGACTATATTGAAATCTAAATTTGATGTGAGATTAATACCAATGACTTTTAATTTTACAGTAACATCTTTTTTAGATTTACTATTATCGACTTCAATTTCTTGCACCAAAATGTTTCTTATCTTTTGATGGGCATAGAATATTTGTTTCACAATGGTTCCAGGTGATGATGAAATTGTATAGACCCTAGTATAGGTAGCATTCTCAATATCTAATCCTGCATATTGAAATTGAGCATTAGATATTTCAATATTTTGAAAGTTTGGTATTCCTGCTCTGTGTGATGGTAAATGTTTTGAGTCTCCATAGTTTAAAGCTGGTCCATTAAATACTCCACCAATATATATAAAACTACCACCAATTACAAATGCCACATATCCATTGCCAACATTGACCATTAAATAGTTTGGTGGTTCTTTTTCTCCATTGTAAATTGATAATAAATTGCCAATATCCACTCTTTCATTCCACCATTGTGTTGGTTCTAAATATTTATATGAGTTTATAATCTATTTATAATTAATATTAGAAAGAAATTAAGTGTTCAATTTATGAAAAAAAACAACATACAAATATAAAATTTATTAAAGTAAAAAAAAAAAGAAGAAATAAAAAAATAATATTTCTTCTTTTCATTTGTGCAACATGATATTTTGCATTTGTAATATTTTAACAAAAATGAACCAAAAAAAAAAAAAAAAAAAAAAAAAAAATTCAAAATTTTTTTTGTAAAATTACACCTCATTTTTGGCATGAGAGAATTTACTGCATTGGTTTATTTGTTGGAGGAACGTTGTTGTTAATATTCTCCAATATTGTGTTTAATATATCATGAATACTAATAACGCCAATTGGTTTTCTTTCATCATCAATGATATAAACACGATGGATTTTAGCAGCAACCATTCTTGTGATAATATTAGCCAATGAATCATTCATATGACAAGAGATAGAGGGATTTACAGCTTTATAGTCTTGTTGACGAACCTTTGAAATGAATTCACCAACGGAAAGGTATAAATTTTCAAATACTCTAGTTTCATTTAATAATTCTTTCAAATCTCTTGCGCTAATATTTGCTATAATATGTCCTTTTTCATCATTTACTGCAATACCATTTACTTTCTGTATTAAAAAAAAAAAAAATTAATTAATAATTTATAATAATAAAAACAATTGTTTAAAAAGAAAAACATACATGATTTGCCATTAATTCAAAAGCTTCCAATGCTCTTTTATTAAAATCAATAGAGATAACTTTCTTTTCTTTGAAACCTAAATCCTTAATTGATTTTAAAGACCATTTACCAAGTTGGTCAATGTTTTTACCAAGATAAGAGAGAATAGCGGATTGAGTGATAAGATTAACGATTTGAGCTCCTTCTCCATTAACATTGTTTTCAATGACCGGAACTCTGTTGATTTGATTTTTGGTCATAACGGTTATTGCCTCCAATAAAGATGCCCCTTTAACCACTGGTATAAATGGATTACGTTGTGAAAGATCCGTTACATAGGATGCATATGTATGATTGAATAAATCCTCTCTCTCCAAGAATGAATAATAATCATTTCCCAATAAATCTGTATGATTAATGATTTGAACAACACAATTTACTATATCTACATAATCAACCAACCCAATTGGTCTATTTTGTTCATTTAATACTGGTACTGATAGAATTCCATTCTTTGAAAGTGTCTATATTTAAAAAATAATAATTATTAGTTTTTAATAAAATATTTTAATTAAAAATAATTTAAATAGTAATTAAATAATAAAAAATATACTTTAAAAACTGTTGGGATAGAGTCTGTATTTCTTACAGTAATCATATCGTTAGTTTTTGGTGAGTTTCTTAATTCATCTACAGTAATATTTGTTAATAAATTGAATGCCATTTTATGTAAATATATTTTTTAATTTTTTTATTAATTTATCTATATAATTATTTATTTATTTATTTATTTGTTTGTTTATTTGTTTATTTGTTTATTTATTTATTTATTTATTTATTTATTTATTATTTACACTTATAAAAAAAAAAAAAAAATAAAATCTTTATAATTTTTTTTTATATTTGAAAAAAAATTTAAAAGATAGTTTTTTCTAAAAAAAAAAATAAAATAAAATATTTTTTTAAAAAAAAATTACCACTTTTAGAAATTTTAATTTAGCAAAATGAAAAAAAATAAATAAAAAATAAAAAAATTAAATAAAAAAATAAAAAAAAATAAAATAAAATAAAATAAAAAAATAATGCAAATCTTTATAATTTCTATAGGATCTAATGAAATTTGATTAAAAAAATAAATCATAAAAAAGAGAGATGAAATATAATTTTTATTTATTTTTATAATTCTCATAAAAAATAGAATTTTCAAATTTCTTTGAATTTTGTTTAATTTTTTTTTTTTTGAGTATTTTTTGTAAATATTATTTTTTTTTCATTAATTTTTTTTTTTTTCAAACACAAATATGAATAGTGACAAAAACAAATATTTTAATAACAATAACCTAAATGATGACTTTGATTTACCTAATTTTGATGCAAACTGTAAAGATTTCGATTATGAAATAAGTGTTTCTCAACAACAATCTGTAAATAAAAACAACAGTAACCAAAAAAAAAATATTAGTAATCTATCGTATATAAATAAAAATAAAATTAATAATGATAATAATAATTCATTCAATAATTTTATAAATACTGATGATGAAATGAAAGATGTTTCAAATGAGCCAATAGAATCCGATAATCAAATTTATGATAATAACAATAATAATATTACAAGTTTTAATGGTAATTGGTCAAAAATAAAACAACAAAAACCAATACAAACATTACAATCACCATCTAAGCCAATTGGAGGAAGTAATATATTTAAATCTCCTTTGAAAATTGATAAAAAAGATATAGATGATACGTTTCAATGGGATCAATATGAAAAGCAACGGACTAATCAAAATATATTCAATGTTGATAATAGCTCTGGTAGTTTTAATGGTGGCAGTGGTGCAACTTTTCAAGACTTCAAATCGAAATTAACTTCACCATTTAAACACTCTATAAATGGTAATTCTATTAGTAATCAATCTCCTCTAAAATCAAAATGTATGTTTTTTTTCACAAAAGTAAAAACCTTTACCTTTGTTTCTTCCTATTAACCTTTTAATTAGTTACACCAAAGAAAGCTTTCCCCCAAACAAAGGGTTTAGTATTTGAAGATGATGATATATTCAATGAATCAAAAAACAATATCAATGCTTTTAATATACCAACACAACAACAACAACAACAACAACAACAACAACAACAACAACAACAACAACAACAACAACAACACCAACAACACCAACACCACCACAACAACAACAACAACAACAACAACAACAACAACAACAACAACAACAACAACAACAACAAAAGGTCAAGTAATATGCAAACCGCTGAATACAATAACATTATTAGCAGTAGTTATGATGACTATATAAATCCAACACAATCGAGTATATCATTAACACCCACACAAGACGCCAATAGATATAATAGTAACAAAAACAATGATAATAATGGGATTAATAGTCCCATTGTGATAGATAATCTTCAAAAAGTAGCTCAAACAAAACAAAGCCAAAAAAATATACAACAGAAACAGATAACAATCGTAAATAATCAATTAAATACATATAATGATAATAATGTATTTAACCTTTCAAAGCGATCCGATAGTTTTAAAGAAGATAAAAAATACTTTGGCTCAATGTTCAAAGATTCCACTCAACATTACACAAACAACAAGAATGTAAATAGAATTAATAATAGTAACTCACTTGAATATTCAAGCTCTATCGATATTACTCAAAGAGCAACTAGTATTGGTAGTTTATATAACTATTCTGATAGTTATCTAAATTCCCAGATTTCATGTACTCAACCCTCCACCCAACAAGCCAAAAAAAGCAGCACACCATTCAATCCGAAATCAATCATTAGAAGTAGTAGTGAATTATCTGTTAAAAGCTTTATTTGGGATGATGACACAATAGGTGGAACCATTCAAAGTACAAATCAATTCAATGACATCGATAATATAATGGGTGGCAACCAAATTGACAATGAAGAGCCAATTGAAGATGTTTTAGATAATAATAATAATAATAATAATAATAATAATAATAATAATAATAATAATAATAATAATAATAATAATAATAATAATAATAATAATAATAATAATAATAATAATAATAATAATAATAATAATAATAATAATAATAATAATAATATTAGCAATAATAGCAATAATGTTAGTATTATTAATATTAATATGAAAAAAACTATACAAATTGATACAACTGATGTTTTTAGAGGTGATAGTATTGAAGGTATTGAAGATATTGATGATAATGGCAATAATAGTCAGCAGCAAGAAGAACAGCAAGAAGAAGATCAACAACAATCTCTTTCGCCACCCCCACCATCATTCAAAGATAGAATTAAGAGATCACCAAATTCAAAGAGATATATTTATGTTAATGAGGATGATGATATTGAGGATACTATACCACCAAGTTCAGATGAAGAAGTATTTAAAAAACCTATGGGTGGTAATAATAATATATTTAAACAACCAAGAAAAATTCAAGACGATATAACAATCGATGACAACTTGTATAACGATAATAATGATTTCATTTCTTCGGATGATAATGATCAAGATAATCATCAGTCATCCAATACAAGTACATTCACGGGTAATGGTAGTCAATTCCAAACAAACTCAAAATCAAAGAATAAATGGTTAGGTGAATTGTCAGATTCAATCATAAAAACTAGTGCTAGTGGAAGTATTGGTGGTAGTGGTGGAGGAGTTAACTTAGGTAGTGGAATTGGTAATCAAACAACACCAATGAAACAATTAAAAATCAATAAAAAATATGAAAGGGGTGGTTTAGCAGAGAAATTGGTTAAAGTTTTGAATAAACAAAAACATAACTATGAATTAGTTTCAAGAAAGAATAATTTAGTTCAAACAAAGCTATTAGTACCATCAGGCGTACCTTCACACTATAAACGTGATCTAAATGTTACAATCATTCAAACACCATCATTACTTCAACCTCATGTTTATGTTACAATTTGTAAATGTTCAAATTGGTTAGATCCTAGCTTATTTATGATCTTAAATAATAATAATAATAATAATAATAATAATAATAATAATAATAATAATAATAATAATAATAATAATAATAATAATAATAATAATAATAATAGTAATTTGGATAATAGTGGAGTTGATTCAAATGACAATCAACAAATTATTAATCCAGATCAAGGTAAAAACAAAATTATCACAGTTGTTTTTCAAATGTTGGCAAAAACAGAGTTAAAATTAGCAATGGGTAGCAGAGTCGTTGTTGAATATTGGCAAAATATTCAAAATGGCAATACAAATATCATTTTCTCTCATATATCTCGTTTAGATAGTTGTGGTGGTGTTGCAACAACAAACGATAATATTGACCAAGTTATTGAAAGCTTTGAGACTATTCAAATCTCAAACCCTCAAGTAGATCTATTGAAATCATTACAGAAACAAAAGAGTGAAATACTATTGTCATCATCAACAAACACAACCTCAACAACAGATAGTGATGTAAACTCTGACCAAAATTTAAATGATATTATAGAGAATTGTGAAATCTTAGAATTGGAGAATATTACTCAAAACTCTGTTGATATAAATATACATGTCATTTTATTTCAATGTTTTTATAAGAATCAACAACAAGAGAAAACCAATACAATATCTATTTATGTTACAAATTTAAATGGATCAGTTGCAGAGATTCAAGTACCGTTGAAATATTATAACCAATGGAAAGGAATATTAGTGAGAGAGAACATATTTAAAGAGTGTTTATTTACTGATCTTCTTTTCGTTTGTAATAAAAATAAGAGTAGATCAAGCCATTTCGGATCTTTCTTATCTCATTATATACCAAGTCAATTTCACCAACAATCACAATTTAATTTGACCGTATTTAGAGTTTCCTCAATGAGTCAATTCTTTATTAAATCTTCTCCAAATACTTTGTTCGTTCAACTTTATAAGCCAATCATACCATGTACAATTTCAGAAGCATTCATTTTATTGAATGAAATTATTCCAACTTTTGAAAATGATAGTTATTTCTATCAAAGATTCTCTCTGAAGGGTATTGTTTCGTTCATTAAAAGAAACAATGATCAACGACCATTTACATTATTCTTAATGGATGATCCAAAAAAATCATTGGAGCAACAATGTCAACATTCTATTGGTATTAATATTGAAAGTCAATATCATCTTTTAGATGGATTAAAAATTGGTGATTTTATTACCATTCAACATTGCACAATTCAATTACCAAATATTGAAAATACATCTCTTTTGTTGGCCGATGAATTTTCGATGATCGATCATGAAAAAACTAAAACCCCAACCAATAACCAACAAGAAATTCAAATCTTTCAAAAGAGTAATAAAATCAATGAAAATATTGGTAGTGAAATTTTAGGAACCCACCTAATTTACTTTGATCCTATTACAACCAAACAAGCTCAGAATGAGTCATTATTTAAACTCTACTATCAATATCAATCTCTATCTAATTTCAATGGTAAAATCATTGAGAACAATAGCAATGAATTCATTTATCGTGGTTGTTGTAAATGTCAAACTCCAGTCATCCAATTTCCAAATGAATATCTACTCTCAAATGTTGATGGTCTGGATGAAGATGAACATTTCTTTTGTAAAAAATGTAGGTCAATCGTTGAAAGTGTAATTTTAATTGAATTAAATTTAATAATTCAATTAATTGATTTGAACAAAACATCAACAAATACAATAATATATTTAAAGGTAAACTATTGAAATTCATATTTCCTCTTAAAAGAAAAAATTTCGTTTTAAAACATTCACTAACTCATATATTTTTTTTAGATTGAAAATGATTATTGTAAAAATGTATTTACATTCCCACTTTGTTATGAAAATGCTAAAGATTATGAAAATCAACTGAATGGTCTAATTGGTAAAACTATTAATTTTATTGGTATATCTTCACCACCTCCTCAAAATTTAAATTTTAAAGATGAAAATTTTCCACCTATTTTAGTTGTGAATTGCCTTTCAAATCCTTTTTTTACTTAATAAAAAAAAGACAAAAAAAAATTAAAAAAATTATTTGTTTTAATTATTACTACAATACAACAGCTTTATATAATATTATGATTACTTTTTTATTCTTTCATTATATCTTCTGTTATTGTTTCATTTTTTTTATCTATTTCGGTTTCTGTTTGCGATATTTCAGTTTGTGGCATTTCTGTTGGTTCTATTTGTGACGACTCTGAACTAGATTTTATTTTATTATATTTTTCAAATATCCCTAATTTCTTTAGCTTTTCCAACAATTCTCTTTTTATAAATTATTAATATTAGATAAGAAATGCAACAAAAAAAAAAAATAATAAAAAAAATGAATAAAAATAAAAAAAAATACAAACACTTTTTTTTTTAAAGTTTGTTTATATGCCTCCAATAACTCTTCTTGTTTTTCTAACGATCTGTTTATTCCAGGTAATTTATTTAGAGTTTCAATTGTTTTTGTTCTTGTTTCATTTGCCAAATTAATTGCTCTAATTAAATCAATTTCATCATCTTTAATTCTTGAAATTATATCTAAAATTGACGGAAATAATTGAAGATCTTCAATATTAAATTCTTTTTGTGTTGAATTTACTGATGGCACTGTTATAGTTGACGTTGGTGATCCAACAATTGTGTTATAATTATTTGTTGGGGTTGCCATTTTTGTAATCTGAAAATTAAAAATAAAAAAATAAAAAAAATGAAAATTAAAAAAAAAATTAAAAAATTGAAATTAAAAAAAAAAACAAAAAAAAAAAAAATTAATATAAAATTTATTTTTAATTATTTATTATTACTAAATAAAAAAAGATGCACAGAGCAATTATTTTTGATGCTACAGGAACTTTATTTAAAGTTAGAGGAACAATTTCCACAAACTATGTAATATATTTTTTTTATATTAATTTTATTTATTTTTTCTTATTTTTTTTTTTTTTTTTTTTTTATATTTAAAATTTATTATTTAATTTTAATAAATATTAATTAATTTTATTTTTTTTCTAACTTTTATTTTATTTATAATAATTTTAAAATAAAAAGAATAAAGTATTTAATCAATATGGAATTAATATAAATAAAGATATTGATAATAATTTTTTGAAGCATTTTTCAAAATTATCCAATGAATATCCATCATATGGACATTCAGTTGAAGAAACAAATGATGGAAAGTATAAAAGTTTATCAAGTAATGGTGAAAAAAATGCATTTTTATGGTGGAATAAATTGATGAAGAATTTATTGCAAAGTTCATCTAATTTAAGCATTGAAAAGATTGAACAGATTCCATTGGCAACCTATTTGGAATTGTATAATAAATTTGGTATGAATGGTAATGATGGTGGTGAGACAAAGATTGGACAACATAATTTTTGGGAGATTTATCCAGAGGTTAAACCAACACTAACCAAATTAAAAGAGGATGGATGTTATTTAGGTGTAATTTCAAACTTTGATGAAAGATTATCTCCAATCTTGAAACAATTGGATATTGAAAACTTTTTTCAAAATAATATTACCACTAGTATAGATTGTGGTTATCAAAAACCTCATCAAAAAATATTTCAACATTCATTTAATAAATTGTTAGCCATTGATCCATCCATAAAGAAAGAAGAGGTAATCTATGTTGGTGATAATATTAAAAAAGATTGTATAGGTAGTAATGAATTTGGTTTCACTCCTTGTTTAATCAATAGAAATCATCTTACCAATGATGATCTCTTTTCTCATTTCAAGGAAAACTCTCTATTAGTGCCTCAAAAACTAATAATCATTAAATCTTTGTTTGAAATTTTATCATATGCAAAAAAATCAAATTAATAAAAAATGAAAATAAATAGTAAATAATAATATTTTGCTTTTGAGGGTTTTATTTTGTTTAGGTCAGAGTGTACAAAATTTTAAAACCTAAAGATTTTATTAATTAAAATAATTTTTTTTTTTTTTTTTTCTTTTCGATTTTAAAAATATATATTATTTTTTTTTTTGGTTTTCTTTTTTGTTAATAAAAAATAATGATGAAAGAGTTGATGAAATATAACTATTAAATAAAAAGAAAAACTATTTTAACACACTATTTTATGGTTGATATTGTGGAGAATTTGGTTGGTATGGTTGTGGTTGATATTGTTGTGGTTGATATGGTTGTTGGTAATATTGTTGTTGTTGTGGTTGAATTGGTTGTTGAGCATAATATGGTTGTGGTTGGTATGGTGCATATTGTTGTGAACCTGATTGATAAACAATTGGTGTTGGTGAAATAATAACTGTATGATCATCATGATGTTTATTATTATAATGACAAACGAGTGATGGAAGTAAAAAGAAATCTACAATATATCCAATTCCAAAAACTATGTTTTTTTAAATCAAATTGTTAATATTTTTATTCATTTAACATGGGTTTCATCTTGTTTATCCTGTTTTTTTTTTTATATCTCATTAGAATATACTTACTTCCACCAGTGAGGAGATATATAATACCTGATACTGTACGACCTACATAAAATCTATGAACACCTATTCAATTCAATTTATATATTAATTATACTATTATTTTTTTTTTCGATATTTTTAAGAAATCGAGAGATGTACATACCAAAAAATCCTAAAAAGATTAAAAGAAGATATGCAACTAGTAGCGAAGCTTGGTGTTGATGATGGTGATGATGACTCATTCTTAATATATGTGTTTATTTTTATATTATAGTATAGTATTAATTTTAGAAAACAAAAGGGAAAAATATTTTACTATGTGTTGTTTTTATTTTTTATAAAAATTAAATAAAAAAAATTTTTTAAATTCTCTCGAAAAAAAAAGTTTATATTTTTATTTTTTTTTATTTTTTTTTTATTTTTTTTTTTATTTTTTTATTTTTTTTTTTTTATTAATTTTATTTATTTTTATTTTTATATTTATTTTTTTTTTCATTTATTAATATAGGCAATATTTTTTTTAGATCTTAAAAAAATATATATAATTAAAATTAAAATAATTCAATCTATACAAATTTGTTCACTATAAATTTTTGTTTTTGAATTTTTATTTATTATTTAATAAAACTTTTAAATTTTATAATTTTTTTTTTTTTTGTTTGTAAAAAAAAAAAGTAACAAAACAAATTAATAATGAATAATAATTATAATGTGAAAATACCCATCGTATTTTTTTTCTTTACCTTTTTTTATTTTTTTTATTTTTTTTTTTTTAAATTTTTTTTTTTGAGAACAAACCTTTGTTCTTTTTCCGCTGTTCTGAAAGAAAATCATTTTTTAATTTCCCAAATTATTTTTTTTTAATTTTTTTAATTTTTTTATTTTTAATTTTTTCTCCAAATTATTTTTTTTTTTTTTTAATTTTGATTTTCAATTTCAGTTTAGTATAACAAAGAATGAGTAAAAAAATCTCTGAACAAGTTCAAGAACTTCAAGAATCCCAATCAACCAAAACCAATGTTTTGAGTTATCCAAGAGGTCTCTATCCACCAATTGAGGCATACAAAACTCAAAGATTAAAGGTATCTGATATTCATGAGATCTATATTGAAGAATCTGGTAACCCAAACGGAAAACCAGTTATTGTTTTACATGGTGGTCCAGGTAATTTATTTATTTGTTTATTTTTACTTTTTTTATATTATTTAGAAAGAGTGACTCTAATAGATCTTTTTTTTTTTTTTTTTTTTTTTTTTTATTATTATTATTTTTAGGTGGTGGTTCAGAACCAATGTATAGACAATACTTTGATCCAACAGCATACAGAATCATTCAATTTGATCAACGTGGTTGTGGTAAATCAACACCATTTGCATGTTTAGAGGATAATAATACATGGGCATTAGTTGAAGACACCGAAAAGATTAGAGTTTTACTTGGAATTGATAATTGGGTAGTTTTTGGTGGTAGTTGGGGTAGTACTCTTTCATTAGGTATGTTTATCTTTTAAATTTAATTGAATTAAGAAAAAGAAAATTATTATTATTGTTATTAATTTTTTTTTATATTTATTTTTTGATAGCATACGCTGAAACTCATCCTTCAAGAGTTAAAGCATTAATATTGAGAGGTATTTTTACATTAAGAAGAGAGGAGTTAATTTTCTTTTATCAAACTGGAGCAAGTTTCTTATTTGCAGATTATTTCGATGAATATTTGAAACCAATTCCACCAGCTGAAAGAGGAGATATCATTTCAGCCTACCATCGTAGATTGACTGGTACAGATGAGAAGATCAAACAAGAGGCAGCCAATGCTTGGACAACATGGGAAATGGCAACCTCTAGATTAATGGTTGACAAACATAAGATTGCTCGTGGTGAGGATCCAATGTTTGCTTTGGCTTTCGCTAGAATTGAAAACCATTACTTTGTAAATGCTGGTTTCTTTAGAGAGGATGGTCAATTGATCAACGATGCTCATATCCTTAAAAATATTCCAGGTGTTATCGTTCAAGGTAGATACGATGTAGTTTGTCCAATGAAATCTGCTTGGGACCTTAAGAAGGTTTGGGGTGATAACGCCGATTTAGTAATCATCCCTGATTCTGGTCATTCTTGCTCAGAAAATGGTATCATTCATGCTTTGGTTGAAGCTTGTGATAAATATAAAGATCTTTAAAATTAGTAAAATAAAAAAAAATAAAAAATAAAAAAAAAAGAAATTTATAATACTATTTTCATTTTTTACAATAAATAAGATTATTTTTTTTATTATTTTATTTCAATTTTTTTACATTACAAATAAATTACCATTACATAAAGATCTTGAAACTTCTTGCTTAAATTGTAGACTAACAGAAGAATCAAAAACTAAATCAGTAATTTTAAGGGATGCAAAAGAAATTTCATTCAAATCTTTACCAGAAAGAGTGATATGTAATTGCCATTCGAAATAAAATTTTTTATCCATAGCTTCTTCTCTTCTAGTATGAATTACGGTTGTTGTATCTTTACCTTTGAATACATTTATTCTCCAACCTTCTGGCCCACGAACATCCTTTGTTAAATTTACCATTAAATAAGGTACATTGATTTTTAATTCATAACATCCAATATAAATTATATTTTGATGAATTAATTTTAATATCTTTATTACTTTACTTGTTTTTTCATCCATGCACTGAAAAATAAAAAAAATTAATGAATGTTATAATAAATTATAAATTAATTGAATCTTACCTCGCTAAATAATTGTGGTAAAGATAATTGATAATCAGAAGGAGCTTTTTGATCACTAAATGTTAATTTAATTTTATTTTGAGTGTCTTCATCTTCATATAATTCCGATAACATGAAAATTACAGATTTAACTGTTTTCCAAACTTTATTATCATTACTCTCTTGTGATTCTAATGGTTCCATCTCTAATTTATCCTCATTATCTTTTCCTTCTTCGCCAAAATCTTTTGATAGTTTTAATGACAATGCTTTACTCTTTCTTTTTTTATTTGGTTCTACTGATTCAACTTTAGATGTTGTTGTTGTTGCTACTGATGATTGAAAATTTGTGGTTTCTGTTGTTGCCGATTCAATTATGATTGGTGTAGGTGTATATTTTTCGATTACAATTCTTCCTGCTAAACGTGGTAGATCTTTATAAACTGGTAGTCTCTGTAATGGCTTTTGAAATAATTTATCAATTTGTTTATCTAATGGTATTTCTATTGCTGGTTTTTCTAATGTATATGTATTTGAATTTGATGATTTCATTTTTATTTATTATTTTTTATTTTTTATTTATTTTTTATTTATATAAAAGATTGAATTTGAAAAAAAAAAAATAAAAAATAAAAAAAAAAGGTTTTAAATTAAAAAATTTGAAAAATTCTTTGAAATAAATACCCAACCCATATTTTTTTTTTTATTTTTTTTTTTTTGTCAATGCTTTATTTAGAAAACCCAATTTTTAATACCATTTATATATAAATTTATTTTATTATTTTCAATGAATTTATTTAATATAAAGAATTTTATTTAAAATTTTTTTATTTTTATTTTAGATAGTTTAAAATAATACCCAAGGATAAAAAGAAACTATTTTTAAATAATTCATAGAGAGCCACTAAACCATCACCATTATATTTTTTCGTTTTTTTATGAAGTGTTTTTAATGATATTATTGATAATAATGGTAATAATAAATATTTATTATTATAAATAATTGATATATAAATACAATATATATATGTTCTATAAGATTAAAAAAAAAAAATTATAATTAATAAATGATGATTAAAATGTTATTTTTGTAAATTTTAAAAAAAAAACTTACAAATAAATGTAACCAAAAAATAAAGTAAATGAATTTCTTTCACCAATCGTTAATGATATTGAAATTAAATTATTCCAATGAAATACTTGTAATGAACCAATTAAAAAAATAAAATAAAAATGAATAATTGGAAACCAATAAAAATTTTTATTATTTTGAGTATAAATAATTAATGGTACAATCATTAAAAAATTTATTATATTTAATAATTTTTTTAATAATGATGATACTCTTTTTTCATTATTATCATTTATTAAATTTAATAATTCTAAAAAAATAAACTCTGGTATTATGATTTTAAATAATCTTATGAAAGAAAGTTGATTATTTAATAAACATTTTGATATTGACAATGATAATATAATTGATGAAAATAAAAAAATATAAGAAAAAAATCTATATGATTGATATAATTGATTTTTAAAATTTTCTAAAATTCTTATAAACTTCATTCTCTAAATTTAATTTTTTTTATTTTACTAAATAATGTTTTAAGTTTATTAAAAACAAATGGTGTGTGAAAAAATATAATAAAATAAAAAGTAATCAAGTAATTAAAAAAAAAAAAAAAAAAAAAAAAAAAAAAAAAAAAAAATATTTTAAAAAAAAAAGTAAAAACCACATAATACACATCAAATAAGTTGTATACCACTACTGAAAAAAAAAAATTTAAAGAAAATTAAAAAAATTTTAAAAAAAAAAAAAAAAAAAAAGGGGTTATGAATTATTTTTTTTCAAGGTTTGGTAAATCTTAGTGCAAATTCTTTGATTGATAAATGCCTGTTAAAGAGAAAAAAAGATAAAATAAAAAATAAAAAAAAATTTGGGAAAAAAAATAAATTTAAAAAAAAAAAAAAAAAAAAAAAAAATCATAATCTTGAAAAAATGAAAATTTTAAATTAATTTATTTAATTACCAACACACAACCCGAGTGTGTTCTCAATAATAATTTTAATATTCATATTAAAAAAAAAAAAAAAAAAGTTATTTTAATAACAATATACCACTATATTAATTTAGGCACAGAACAGAGACACTATATATCATATAAAGAATGGGAATACTTTTTTCACATTGTGGTGGTGGAAGAGATAGGGATGATAAAATAAGTAAAACCGATAGAGCTGTACTAAATTTAAAAATTCAAAGAGATAAATTAAAAAATTATCAAACTCAGGTAAATTTTTATTCAAACAAATTTTTTTTTAAAAAAAAGCAAAATAGTTATTAATATTCATGTTGTTGTTGTTATTGTTGTTGTTGTTGTTGTTGTTGTTGTTGTTGTTGTTGTTGTTGTTGTTGTTGTTGTTGTTGTTGTTGTTGTTGTTGTTGTTGTTGTTTTTATTGTTGTTGTTTTTATTGTAATTTTTATTGTTTATTGTTTATAATGTATAAAGTTAAATGTAATTATTCAAAGAGAGATTGCGATTGCTAAAGAATGCTCAAAAGCGGGTAAAAAGAATCAAGCATTATTAGCATTAAAGAAAAAGAAATATCAAGAGAAAATGTTAGAGGACACATTTACAAACTTACAGAATATAGAGGAACTTATAGCAAATGTAGAACAAGCAGAAATACAGGTAAGAATCTTTGAATCTTTGAAACAAGGTAATGAAGCACTAAAAGAGATTCAAAAGGAGATGTCATTAGAAGATGTAGAAAACTTAATGGAAGAAACTGCTGAAGCCATTCAATATCAAAATGATATTTCTGATGCTTTAAGTGGTAAATTTACCAAAGAAGAGGAAGATGATTTATTAAATGAATTGGATGAAATGGAAAAACAAGTATGTTTTATTATTATTTTTATTTTTATTATTATTTACTAATCAGTTATTAATGATTATCAATTATAATTTTAGTTAAATGCACAACAATATCCTAAAGTACCAGAAACACAATTACCAAAGATTGAGGTGCCAATTGAGGATGCTATTGAAGAAGGTAAACAAAGTAATTATCATATATATATATAAATATCATTTAATTTCATATTTATTAACTCTAACCTCATTTTAGAATTAAAAGAGAAAAAAGAAAAGGAAAAAGAAAGAGTACCTCAAATGGTTTAGATATAAATAATAATAATAATAATAATAATAATAATAATAATAATAATAATAATAATAATAATAATAATAATAATAATAATAATAATAATAATGATAATAATAATAATAATAATAATAATAATAATAATAATAATAATAATATTTTATTATAGTATGTATAATAAATCATTTTGTATAACTTTTAAACCCATGATTTTATTAAAGGTAAAAAGAACAAAAGATATTAAAAGAGAGTTTTTATTATTTATTTATTTATTTATTTATTTATTTATTTATTTATTTATTTATTATATTATTTTTTAAAAAGTTAAAACATTTACAAAAGCCAACACTAAGAGTGCACAACTAACAATCACTAGAAAGGTATTATTCATTTGTATTGGGATTGGAATCTCTGATCCTATAAAATCTATTTGAAAACATTCATCATCACATATTCTTTGTTTCAAAATTTCTACAGAATTTATTGTTAATAGTGTTGCGTTTGCACTTTCCAAATCTATGAGAGTTTGGTAACCATTTAAACTTTTTTCATCATTACTTGGAAATTGATTATTATCATTAGAGTGGTAATCACTCGATTTTGAACATATTGAAAATGTTATTATAGATATATAAAAAGAATTTATCAATTTCATTCCCTTATTTTTAATTTAATTTAATTTTTATTTATTATATTTTATTTTTACCAATGGGTAAATTTGCCCATTGGTCTAATTATCTAAAAAAAAAAAAAAAAAAAAAAAAAAAAAAAAAAAATTATTTAATTAAAAATCAAAATAAATCGATTTTCTTTTATTTAATGTTATATTTGTAACCTGTTAATTTCAAATTAAGTGTTTAAACAGTTTGCATTTGTCTTGAAATTTTAATCCCTTTACTATAATATTCAAAAATAGTCTATTATTGATAAAAACCATTTTATTTTTTGACTTTTTTTTTTTCAAAGAAACATCGTTCTAAAAGAAAATTCTTTGTGAAAAAAAAAAAGTTTAAATAAAATAAAAAAAAAATAAATAAAAAAAAAATCAATTTTCAAAACAAAAAAAAAAAAAAAAAAAGCCAAAAGGAATTATCTTAAAGTATCCCTGTTAATATTAATTTTTTTATTTTTTTTTTTATTTTTAAAAATTGGTAAAATTAAAATATTATTCCATTGAACAATAACTTTCCCAATTAAAATTTACAACACTTGGGAAAAGAGATTTAAAAAATTGATAGTCACAATATAAATCATCACAACCAGGTATTAAAATTGGAGATTCATTATGTTTTACCAAAATTTTAAAATCATTTTCGCCACAATCAAATAAAAACATAACTAAATTTGTAGAGTAAGGAACTATTTCACTTGTTCTAAATTTTCTAGTATTAATTTGGCAGGATGTTAAATTTGCAAATAAAGGGTAATCATCTTTAAACAAACCCAATAAAGACATTAAGGGTATAACTGTTTCTGAATGAGCAAATCTTAATATATTTTTTGGGTATTTTTTACCTTCTGAAAAATCTTCATCACTGCTGCTATTATTATTATTATTATTATTATTATTATTATTATTATTATTGTTATTTTCATTTGAATCAATTGAATCAATTATGGAATCAAAATGATTGAAAATATCTTTTAATAATGATGATGAAATTTCATAATTTATTTTATTACCATATCCACTTAACCAATAATCATCCAAATCCTTTGAATATTCTAAATCTAAGATATTTTGTTTATTCAAAAGGTTACACCAACGATTTGTTACATTTCCAATGGCAGTATCATAAACACAAGATAAAAACACTGTATTAACCATTGAATTTGATAGCTGCCAATCAACATCTGATGGAACTCCTAATCTTTTTTTAATTTCTCTTCCAATCGATGGATATTTCATTTTTTTCCAAATTTCTCTTTCGCTATCTTCAATTGATTTGTCTTGTAAATAACCTTTGTATTTATTACAATTTAAAAAAAAACTGAGTAAAATATCTTTATCAAGTGTTGAGGTTTCTATGTGAACTGGTTGAAAATTATTACCTAAAATTCCAGTTCCTTCAAACAATCCATATGAAAATGATGAAGCACTAACACCAGTACGAGATACAACAGTTGATAAAATCTTTGTGGTTTGAGGTTTATAATTACCAAAATAATTTGGATATTTTTTTAATAATCTCTTTGAGAGATTATAATGTTCGAGTTGGCCTTGAGTCAATAAATTTCCTGCAATTTCACTTTTATATGGAACAGTATAATTTTTTAACCAACCAAACTCTCCATCACCTTGAATGAAATCTTTAATTATTGAAATTTGTTTTTGCAATTTATTCATTTTTTTAATAACATCCACCTCTGGCATTCTTGAACCGTGACGACCTAAAAAATCAATTGAAATTAATTTACATTGTTTTGGCGGATCTTGTAAAAGATTATCATTCTCAGTAAAATGATTCGATTGATAATATGGAGTTTTGGTTGTTAAATGTTTAATTAAAAAATAATAGTCATAATTTTGATATCCTCCAAATGTCAATTTTTTCCCCTCTTGAAAAATTTCGTTATTGATTTTGATTGGAGTATTTACTTTTGAGTGATTTTTTATATGTTGACATAATAATACATTAAAATTTATTAAAACAATTAAAATTAATATAATAATTTTCATCTTTATTTTTTTATTATTATATATACATTAAAATATAATTTTTTTTTTTTTTCAATCAATTTAAAAATTAAAATTTATTATCATTCTTTTTTAAAATTATTTAACAAAAAAAAAAAAAATTTTAATTATTTTACAATAGATATATATTAATTATCGTTGAAAGATTTTTAAAATAAGATTAAAGAAATTATATTTTTTTAAAAACAACCTTGGCCTTTCAAGAAATTAGATTTTTGTTTTTTTTTTAAAAAAAAAAAATATAAATTTCCCTTTTATAGTTATTAGATTGGGGTAATATTTTTTTTTTTTTTAAAAAAAAAAAAAAAATAAAAATAAAAAAAAGGTAAAAAAAAAAAAAAAATTAGTAATAAAATCTTGTTAAATAAAGAAAACGTAATGAAAGATTTATATCCTAAATAGAAATAATTTTTTTTTTGGTGTTTGAATGTATTTGATAGTTTGTTAAATAAATTATTTTTAAGAAAAATATTTAAAATTAATTTTTTTTACATTGGCACAACATATTTTTATTTTAGGAACATTTTCCAAAAAAATTCAAACCAGACTCACATCAATATTTATCTTTTTTTTTTTTTTAAAGTTTTTTTTTTTATTTATTATATTAATTTTTTTTTTTTTTTATATATTATTATTTTTTTTTTATTATTATTTTTTTATTTTTGTTCTCTTAATGTTTTCAATAATTTTGTAGTCACTTCCAAACGTTTTTCAAGGGTTTCGTTTTTGGTAGTGGCATCAGAGAGAGAAGCTTGTAATTGTTTATTTTGATTTGAGATTACATCATAACGAGCTTTACCTTCATCGATTTGATCTTGAAGGGATTGAATATCATCAGCCTTAATTTCACCATTACCATTGGCATTACCATTTTCAGTTACAGTAATATTATTAGTATTATTTAAATCTTGGATTTGAGTTTTTAATTGATCGATTTCAGTTTGTTTTTCATAGGTAACAGATAAGAATTCAGCGTTTTTATTTTCTAAATCTTGTTGCAATTGAGAAACCTTTGAGTCTTGATCAGATTGTTTGGAGGAGAGTTGTTGTAACTCTTGATTTTTTGAAGCCAATTGACCATTGATTGATTGTAACTCAGAGTCTTTTGAAGATAATTGTTCTTTGGTTGAGAGTAATTCAGAATCTTTAGCAGTTAATTGATCTTTGATTGATTGTAACTCTGTATCTTTTGAAGATAATTGGTCTTTAGTTGATTGTAACTCTGTATCTTTTGAAGACAATTGATCTTTAGTTGATTGTAACTCTGAATCTTTTGCGGTTAATTGATCTTTGGTTGATAGTAACTCTGTATCTTTTGCTGACAATTGATCATTGGTTGAGGATTGAGATGATAATTGATCTTTAGTTGATTGTAACTCTGAATCTTTTGATGATAATTGATCTTTGGTTGATTGTAATTCAGTGTCTTTTGAGGATAATTGATCTTTGATAGATTGTAACTCTGATTCAATTGTTTTAATTTGAGAGTCTTTTGAGGATAATTGGTCATCTTTTGATGATAATTGATCTTTGAATGATTGTAACTCTGATTCAATTGTTTTAATTTGAGAGTCTTTTGAGGATAATTGGTCATCTTTTGATTTTAATTGAGTGTCTTGGGTTTGTAATTGATCTTTGACTGATTGCAACTCTGAATTGGTGGTTGAAGATTGTGAAGAGAGTTGATCTTTGGTTTGTTGTAACTCTGACTCGAGAGATTTCAATTGAGAATCCTTTGAAGAGATATCAGAGTCTTTTGATTGTAATTGATCTTTGAGTTGTTGTAATTGATCGTTATTATTGGATGATTCAGAGTGCTTGGTTTGGAGTTGAGATTTAACATCGATTAATTCTTGATCCTTTGATTGTAATTGTTGTTTGGTTTGTTCCAACTCAAGAGTCTTTGATTGTAACTCAGAGTCTTTGGATTGACAAGTTTGATCTTTAGCGGAGAGTTGTTCTTTAGTTTGTTGTAAATCGGTTTCTATCGATTTCAAAAGACTATCTTTTGAGCTTAACTCTTGATCTTTTGAATGTAATTGATCGTTGAGTTGTTGTAATTGACTGTTGCTATTTGATTGTTGTTGCTCCTTTTGTTGTTGTAACTCTTGATCCTTTGAATGTAATTGTTGTTCAAGTTGTTGAAGTTGTGATTGGAATTTATTGGAGTTTTCAGACAACTCTTGATCCTTTGAAGTTAATTGATCTTTGAGTTGTTGTAAGTCTGATTGTAATTGATTTAACTCGGTGGTCTTTGATTGTAAGGCTTGAGATTCAGAGGTTTGATTGGAGTTGAGTTGTTGTTTCAATTGATTGATTTCATTTTGTAAGGTGTTGGTGGTGGTTTGTTGTTCAGATTGTTTGGCCTCCAATTGATCAACAAGTTTCTCGATTTGGAAATCCTTTTCGTCGGTGATATTTTTATTCATTTTCTCGTACATCTCTAAACGTTCAGTCAATTCAGCTGTACGTTTCTTTTCGTCTTGGCATGAACGAATTAATTCGGTTTCTTTGGTGGTGAGGGCATTTGAGGCTCTGCTTAACTCTCCAATTTTGGTTTCTTTTTGTGATAATACATTGGTTAAATCATTGACTTTCTCAGTGAATGATGATACCTGTTGTTGAAGTGTTACAATTTGTTGTTGTTGTTGTTCTACCATTGTCTCTCTCTCTGTTTTAAGGTTTGAGAGTTCACTCTTTAATTCTGTGATCTCTTTCTTAAGAATGGCTGAATTTGCGCCACCTCCCAATGTATAGTTGTATTGTTGTAAATCATTGGCTGATTGATTGGTTGGGGTGGTTGATTCTGGTGTTTTTTGTTGTTTATTTAATTCGATTTGTTGCTCTAATCTCTTTATCTTTTCTAATAATGATGCTTCAAGATTATCTTTATTTGTAATTTCTTTTTTGTGGGCATCATTCAATAAATCGATTCTAATACTTGATTGTTCTCTCTCTTTCTCAAGTTGATTTCTAATTTCATTGATGTTAGATTTAAGAGTTGAGATTTTTTCCATCTCTGTTGGTGCTGTTTTAACTGTTTTCCATGTACCATCATTAAAATTGGTTGGTTCCTCTACTTTAATATTATTGGTAGTAGCATTGGTAGTGGTTTTAATTGTTGGTTTAGATGATTGTTCAACTTTGTTGACTGTTTGTTGTGGTTGTTTCTTTGGTGGTTGTTGTTCAACTGTTTTCTTTGGTGTCTCTTCAACAGCTTTCTTTGGTTGTTCTGCTACTTTCTTTGATGTTTGTTCAACTGTTGTTGCTTTCTTTGGTTGTTCAACTGTTACTGCTTTCTTTGGTTGTTCAACTGTTACTGCTTTCTTTGGTTGCTCAACTGTTACTTTCTTTGGTTGCTCAACTGCTACTGCTTTTTTTGGTTGTTCAACTGTTACTGCTTTCTTTGGCTCAACAACAGCTGGTTCAACTACTTTTGGTGATTCAACTTTAACAGTTTCTGGTGATTTAACTGGTTTGGATGGTTCTTCTTTCTTTTTCTTTTGAGTGGTTGTTTGTTTATTTGGTTGTTGTTGTTTTTTATTAGTCTTTGATTGTTTTGGTGTATTATTTGTTGGTATATTTTGTTGTTTGGCTAAAGCCCCATCAAATATACGTTTTGGTTTAACAACGAAAAATTGATAGAAAAAGTAACCTGCAACACAAGCCACAAATGTTAAAACTAATGCTCCTATCATCACTTTTAAGAATTAAAAAAATAGTAACAATTTTAAAAATCAATCAATTAATATTTGGATTTTAGAAAAAATAAAATAAAAAGTGAAATAATACAAAGCCTACCTTATTAAATTGATTATATATTATTTGTATGTTTCTATTTTTTTTTTTTTTATTTTTTTTTTTTTATTTTTGTTTTATTTTCCACACAAATGATAAATATTTATAAAACTATTGTTTGAAAAAAAAAAAAAAAATTAGTTTATGATTTAACCCAAATTAAAAATAAAAAAACAATTTTATAAAATAAAAAAAAAAAAAAAAAAAAATTATGAAAAATTATAAAAAAAAAAAAAAAAGGTTAAAAAAAAAAAAATTGTTATCCTTTTTGGGATGTAAGTTAATTTTAATCTTAATATAAATATAGATTTATATTAATAAAAGAATTCTTCAACATACACATATGTATTTATGTATATGATAATATTATTGTTATTCTTTATAAGATATAATCAATTTTTATAACTATAGATACGTAAATTAATATAAGATATTATATGATATGAGTTATATATTTTTTGTGATTTTAAAAAAAAAATTTAAAAAATAAAATAAAAAAAAAGACAAAAGATAAAAAGGTGTCAATTTTTTTTTTTTTTTTTTTTTTTTTTTTTTTTTGTTTAAAAGATAAAAGAATAAAATTTAACAAATAAAAAAAGAAGGTAAAAGGTAAAAAATAAAAAAATAAAAAGTGAATTTAAATAAAAAAGATATAGTATATAATATTTGATTTTAAAATACTTTACTGTAAATATATCGAGTTGATAGTTATGAATTCAATATATATCTATAAATATGAACAATCAAAAATAAAACAATAAAAAAAAAAAAAAAAATTTAAAATTTTTTTAAAAAAAAAATTCATTTTTTTTCTTTTTTTTTTTTTTTTTTTTTTTTAAAATTTCATCATTTTTTGAACTTCATAAAAAAAAAAAAAGATTATATACATTTTAATCGTCTTTAATTATTTAGTATGTCATATCAATTCAATTTTCTCAATCCAAATTAGCAAGATAGTACCATTATTTAACCCAATAATTACTTTTGTTTTATATATATTTGTTAAATCTGTTGGCTTAGTACTATTCATTGTTTGAACTTCTAAAAGAAAAAAAAAATTTAATGGAACAATTAAATATAATATTCACAATCCATTTTGGATTTTAAAACCAATCCATTTTGTTATCCCAATTAAAAAAAAAATATAAATTTATTTTCTCCCAAATTTTTTTTTTTTTTTTTTTTTTTTTTTTTTTGGAATGGGTTAAATTCATGTTATGGAGTATTACTTTATGATAATTAAAAATTTTCAAAAGGTAAAAAGAAAAAAAAAACCTAAAAAAAAACTTTTAAAAAAAATAAAAGTTTAAGTTATTTTGGGAAAAAAAAAAAAAATAAAAAAACAAATTAAAAAAAAAAAAAAAATTAAAAATATAAATAAATAAATTTAATTAAAAAAAAAATAATAAAAAAAAATTAAAAAAAATAAGTTTGTCTAGATAATCAAAAATATCATTTAACGGGTGGTTTAATGATAATCATTAAAAGTTAATTTTTTTGTAATATTAATTTTTTTTTTTTTTTTATTTTATTTTTTTTTTTTTTTGTTTTTTTATTTATTTTTTTTAATTTTCTTATTTTTTATTTTTTAATTTATATTTTACATTAATATAATATAATATTTTTTTTATTTGTCAGATATAAATTTTTTTTTTTTTTTTTAATTTTATTATAAATAAAGTCATAATTTTTTAATTATTTAATTTTTATTTTTTTTTTAATTTTTTTTTAAATTTTTTTTTTAATTTTTTTTTTTTTTTTTTTTTTCAATATTGGACTTAGTATTTTTTTTTTTTATATTTTCTCAAATTTCCAACACCTTTAATAAACCCATTGCAATAATTTAAAAAATAAAACTTAATTTCCTTATTTTGAATCTATTTTTCATTAAACCTTTTTTCTATTTTTCTTATATAAATACAACAGTTTTTTTTTTTTCTTTTTTTCATCACAAAGCTCTCCAAAAAAAAAACTATTTTTTTCATCATAAAATCCTTTATTAATACTTATTAAAAACAGAATCATTATAGAAAACACACAGTTTATTAAACTTTAGGCGATATCGCCTCATAGTTAAAAGCATAAATAAAAAAAATAAAAAAAATAAAAAAAAAAACAATAAAAAAATAAAAAAAGAAAAACTTTTAAAAGGAGTAAACTCCACTTTGTAAATATTGTAAATAAACCCAACTGTATAATAAGAACCAACCTAAAAAAAAAAAAAAAAAAGAAAAGAAAAGAAAAAAAAATGATAGATTCAGATACACAATCATCCTTATCGATTTTAATGATGTTAAAAACCAATACTGGCGGTAATACATCAATTATAAAAAACAGAAAAGATTCCGATATTAGTGATAGCAGTGGTGATGAAGATTATAGATCAAGCTCGAAATCACTTCAAAAGCTTTTTATTGGTTTATCAGAAGATTTTACGGTATGTTTTCGACAATAAAATAATAATAATAATAATAATAATAATAATTATATTAAAATTTGATTTTAACATTAATCATTTCGTTTTTTTTTTTTTTTTTTCAATTTTAAAAAGTGTTCAATTTGTTATGAATTATTTGAAAGACCATTAATATTACCATGTAGTCATAATTTTTGTAAATCATGTATTGAGGATATGGTAATTGGACAAAAACAAACATTTTGTTGTCCATTTTGTAGAACAGAGGTAAAATTAACGGAAAAAGGTGTTGATGGATTACCAGTAAACTCATTTTTATTTACAGCGGTTGAAAAGATGAAAAGCGCCAACGCTTTTTGTCCAAAGTTTTGTGATAATTGTACCTCTAAAAAGGTAACGAGAAAATGTGAGACCTGTTCGATATCCCTATGTAAGACATGTGAAAGTAGTCATGTCGCAAAGAATGGTCACAAAACCATCTATTCCGATAGCCACATTGCAACTGATTTCGACATTGAAACCCATATCAATAAGGATAACGACACCGATCCACCAACTTATTTACCATTCACTATATCAAGATCACAATGTGTCCAATTGTTTCAAAATTGGATCTCATCACTTTGGTTCGCTCCATCCGATCTCAAAGTCAATAAATCGGTTCGTTATATCAAACCTATCTACATTCCCTATTGGATCTATGAAGCACATACCACTACAAAATATAGTGCAAACATTTCCACTGGTAGTTCAGGAGTTGGTAGTATCCTTACCACCAATCATCAACAACAACCAATCTATCATCATCAATTAAGTGGTAAGTTTGACTCTACCAATTGGACTCACAAGGTAAACATAGTCTCCAACAGATATAGACATGCCATCATAGCCAATACCAAATTAATCGACAAGGATCTATTAACTCAAGTTCAAACTTGGGAGATCAATAACATTCCATCCGTCGATCAATCACAACCCCCCAATCCAAAAATTCAACCTTTAGCCTTCCTCACCGATGAAGCTACCGCTTGGAAAAAGATTGTCGAGGCTAAAATCCTTCAAAAGGATAGAGAAGTCTGTGAAAATCGTATAAAGATTGGTTGTGGTGTTGGTGGAGTTGCCAAAGATATCGTCGTTGAAACCAATCTCACCCGTGTAGCCTCTCAAAAGGTTTTCCTTCCTGTTTATTTCATTAAATATATCTATGATTCTAAATCTTATACTGTAATTGTAAATGCTCAAAACTCAAAAATAGTTGGCCATAGACCATATGCCCAAGGTTTAAGCACAATGTTTAGAATGTTTAAACCCACTTAAAAAAAAAAAAAACTAATATTTTGGAGCTTAGTTATAAAATATTATTAAATGTCAAACATTTAATAATAATAATAATAATAATAATAATAATAATAATAATAATAATAATAATAATAATAATAATAATAATAATAATAATAATAATAATAATAATAATAATAATAATAATAATAATAATAATAATAATAATAATAATAATAATAATAATAATAATAATAATAACAAAATCAATTGCATACCATATAATAAAATACCCAAAACAAATATGTGAATAAAAATAAAAAATTACTAAATTTGTTGAAAAATTGGCGGGTTGTTTTTTATTTTTTATTTATTTTTTTTTTTATTATTTTTTTTCTTTTTATTTTTTCAATTTTCACTTTTTTTTTTATTTTTTATTTTTTTATATTAATAAACATTACATGATAGTTCATTCCGATAATATAAACAAATGAGCGAATGAGCCTATCACAATTTTTTAACTTCAATAAAAAAAAATAATAAAATGATAAACACAAACAATCTTGTGGGTGAAAACAACAAACCACCATTTCCCAGCAAAGTTTCAGTTTCAGTTTCTTCATCTTCAACACCAACACCAATAACAACAGAAATTTTATCGAAATCAAAATCAAATACAGCAATAAAAGCTGCATCTACGCACAGTTTATTGTTATCTCAAATCTCTAATGAAAAAGATAAATCAAGACTAGAAGAACTCAAGGAATATGTAAAGGTAGCATTGGATATCTTCTATCAACTTGGGTATAATAACTCATTCAAGGTGTATGTATATTGCATACAAAAAAAAAAGATGAAACTAGTTTCTAATCACCAGAATGTTTTTTTTTTTAAAAAAAATGACCAACCAATTTAGATTATCAAGGGAATCTGGTTTTTATTTTGATTTAAAATTATTTAAAAGATTGATTGAAATGGGAGATTTTGAAGAAACTGAAAAATATTTATTATCGTATTTTTATGGGAACAACAATCATAAAGAAAACGTTTTTAATATTATCAACCATGATTTTGTTGATGAAGATTCGATAAACTATATATTATTCCAACTATATCTACATCATTTCATTGAACAATTGGAATCAAAAAAACTTTTGGAAGCTGAAAAGATATTGAATGAAAAGCTAAGCAAAGTATTAAAGAGCCACAAACATATCAATATCCTTATAAAACTTTTGCATGCTGAAGATTTTAGGCAGGTGAAACAATATAAATTTTTGGATGGTCCTTACTCTAAAAATAGAGACAAACTTTATCAAAATTTAGTGCAGTCCCTAAAAGATTTACCTGATTTTGGTTTTCAGGAAAAGCTATTTTTAAAAAAACAGTATGTATTAAAATCCATTTCAACTTTAGTAGTAACACAATAATAATAATAATAATAATAATAATAATAATAATAATAATAATAATAATAATAATAATAATAATAATAATAATAATAATAATAATAATAATAATAATAATAATAATAATAATAATAATAATAATAATAATAATAATAATAATAATAATAATAATAATAATAATAATAATAATAATAATAATAATAATAATAATAATAATAATAATAATAATAATAATAATAATAATAATAATAATAATAATAATAATAATAATAATAATAATAATAATAATAATAATAATAAATAGTCAATAATTAATAATCAATATTTTACTAGGTTTTCAATTCCAAAAAGTTTTTGTGTCAATTGCAGTTGCAAAAATTGTGTGATATTAAAATATAGTAGTAATAATAATAGTAGCAATAGTAATAACAATAGTAATAATAAAAACAATAATGGTAGTAAACAAGAATTAAGGAAAAGTTCAATAATGAAATCTTCAGCTTTAAAGCACCCAGCAAAAACTCAAAATAAACAAGTTTTAAGGCATGAAGTTAATACTGAAGCATCATCAACAAAATCAACTGAAATTAATAGTTCAACCATCAACAGAAAATTAAAAGCACCCACAACATCATTATATCTAAAAACACTATCTCCTCTTCAGAATTTTAAAGATGAAAATATCAATAATGATGTTCTTGATGGAGTTCACGATATGGTCATTGACGATTTAAAGCTATCCACTAACAACGATAACGATAAAATAAAAAATAACAACAAAGATAATTATAATAATAATAATAATAATAATAATAATAATAATAATAATAATAATAATAATAATAATAATAATAATAATAATAATAATAATAATAATAATAATAATAATAATAATAATAATAATAATAATAATAATAATAATAATAATAATAATAATAATAATAATAATAATAATAATAATAATATCAGCATTCCATTAGTAAAACCCTTCCAATTAAATTTAAAAAAACGAGAGCTCGATTTTGTTGGGAGGAAAGAAAATTCCCAGATATTACCCTCTTCTCCAAAATCTAAGATTTTAAAACATGAAGTTAATACTCCACAAAAAATTCCATCCCATCCAACGGATAATAGGCAAGTAAACCGACAAACTCAACCATCCCAAACAGTTCAAATAAATCATTCAGATCAATCACAGCCACAATCGCAACTACAACAACTCCAACAACAACTACCACAACAAACACAACCACCACAACTACAACAGCAAACACAACCACCACAACTACAACAGCAAACACAACAAACGCAAAAACAACAGCAAACACAGCAACAGCAACAGCAAACACAACACCCACATCAGCAACCACAGCAACAGCAGCAACCACATCAGCAGCAACAGCAACCACAAAAGCAACCACAACCACAACAACAAACACAAACACAAACACAACAACAAACACAACAACAGCAACCCCAACCCCAACCCCAACCCCAAACCCAAACCCAAACTCAAACTCAAACTCAAACTCAAACTCAAACTCAAACTCAAACCCAAACCCAAACCCAAACCCAAACCCAAACTCAAACTCAAACCCAACAACAATACCCACCTCAATATACATATGGTTACCAAAATCCATTCGGGGATGTGGCATATCAACAAGTGTTCCCATACCAATCTCAATATCAAGCATATCAGCCACAAATTCATTTCCAACCACCCTATCAACAAACTTATCAACAGCCACAAACTTATCCAATCTATCAATATCCACAGTACCCAAGCTATCATTACTCACAACAGGGATATGAGCAATATCAATCGCAAACTAATTCTCAAAAAACCCATGTCACAGAAGATACTGTGTCTCTCCCTCAACCCATATCACAAACTCCATCCCCTCATCAAGCACATTCACCTCCAAAAACTTCCACTAATAATAATAATAATAATAATAATAATAATAATAATAATAATAATAATAATAATAATAATAATAATAATAATAATAATAATAATAATAATAATAATAATAATAATAATAATAATAATAATAATAATAATAATAATAATAATAATAATAATAATAATAATAATAATAATAATAATAATAATAATAATAATAATAATAATAATAATATTATTAATAATGATAAAAAAAATAGTAATGATAGTGATATTGAAAATGGTTCAATGATATTAACAAAAACACCTTCACTCACAATCGATGTACCTTCGTCACCATCAATTAATACACCTCCATCTAACAATGCAAATGGCTTATATCTTCCAGGTCTAAAGCGTAAATCTTTTATACCTAAATCCTCAAAAGCAACTTTTGAAATTTATAAAATTTACTCAAAAAATTTATTTGGCCCAATTGAACAAATAGAATTATTGAAGACATTTGATGAACAACAAGATAATGATGATGAACTTTATGGTTTATCTTTTTTTTTTTTAAACCATTCTACAAAAAAATACTTTATTGTTAACAATCAAGGTATTATTAGTGATACGAGTGAATTAAAAATTGATAGTTCGGGAATTGGTGCTATTGATAGTTTCAGATTTGTGTTAGTAAGAGGCCACTCCATTGTATTATTGGGTAGTGGATCGAAAACTCTTATTTCTTTTCAACTCCCAGGATTTGACTCACCAAGATATTTAAAGACCGCCGATGATAATCCTTTAGAGATAGAAACCATTCATTCTTGCTCTCCAATGTCATTATTTTATACATCATTTAGAGACAGCACAATAACTTTGGAAAAAATAGTTAACCGTGGGGGTAGTTTGGGAATGGAAATTGTAAAAAAATATAAAGAAAATGCTATCATAACATTTTTTTTCTCAATGAAAACCAACATAGTATGCTTTTCACCAGTATATATCTCCGTGAGGACCCTCGATACTTTACAAAAATTAACAGAGTATACCTCCGAAAAACCATTTAAAATGGCTAGGTCTTGCAAAGATAAGTATTTAATAGTAGATGACCAAAATATTATGACTGTTTACAATGGATCAAATTGTACTCAAATTTTTACCAGAGTCCTAAATGAAGAAATTAATGAAATATCTTTTCTTGTAAGTTTATTATTATTATTATTATTATTATTATTATTATTATTATTATTATTATTATTATTATTATTATTATTATTATTATTATTATTATTATTATTATTATTATTATTATTATTATTATTATTATTATTATTATTATTATTATTATTATTATTATTATTATTATTATTATTATTATTATTATTATTATTATTATTATTATTATTATTATTATTATTATTATTATTATTATTATTATTATTATTATTATTATTATTATTATTATTATTATTATTATTATTATTATTAAATATTGCTATTTGTTTTATTTATTTTTGAATTATTTTTGTTTTATTTCATTTTTTATTTGCTAGGTCATTAAAGATACTAATAGTAATATATTTTATAAAACCACTTTTTATAAAAAAACCTAATTCTAACAACAAATAATAATAAATAGGGATGCGATAATATTGTTTTATGTCAAAAAGGATTAATTAAAATTTTTTCTTGTGACCAAACATTTTTGGAACACACTTCACACCAACTTGAAGATAGTGAATATGTTACTGCAATTTCATCACCCGATAATACAACCCTCTTGATTGCAACAAACATTCAATCAAGGTGTTATCACTGTAAATATAAATAAAAGAATAATTGTAATATAGAAATGAAACTTTTTGTTATTGTTATTATTATTCTTTAACCTACTTCCCATTTTTTTGACCAAATAATGGGTTTGTTTTTTTTTTTTTAATAAAAAAATCCATTTCGGGATTTGAGATTTTTTTATAGTTTGAAGAAAAAATAAACTACTTTCCTTGTGACCCTTTTCATTTGCATTTTTTAGTGAAGATCTATAGATGAACCGGTAAAATAAAATTATTTGGAAAAAAAAAATTATTTATTGTACATTGTTTATTACCTAAAAACTGGGACGTGAGCGGTTTCATTTTTTATTTCTTTTTAAAGTTAAACTTTCAGACATTTTTTTTAATACTTCACAAATTTCTTTAAAAGAAGGTCTCTTCTTTGGTTTATCGGTCCAACAAGCTTTAATAAGTTTTGAATATTCTGAAGGACAATCAGCAGGAATTGTTGGTCTTTCACCTTTTGAGACCATAACAGGTATACTCCATGAGTTAACATTTTCATAAGGTTCCTTTCTTGCAATGATTTCCCATAAAACGATACCAAATGCATAGACATCACAAGTTTCATCATAGCCATTACCTTTAAATAGTTCAGGTGACATATAACAAGATGTTCCTAAATTCAATGTCATTTGTTTTGCTAAATCTACATTTCTTGATGTACCGAAATCAATTACTTTTGCAGTGTAATCTTCAGTGATCAAAACATTTAAACTTTTTAAATCACGATGAATAACACCAATTGAATGTAAATGTTTCATTGCATTTGCGATATCTGATGCTATTGAGAGCTGGGTGAAATATAATAATGGTTTCGCTTTATCCAATAATAAATCTCTCAAATTACCGCTTTTAACCAATTCACTAACATGGAATAAATATTTTTTATTTTGTTTATTTGCACCATAAAATCTTGTAAAATTTGGATGATCACTATCAATTAAACTATAATAGTAAATAAAATGAATTAATAAACAATAATATAAGCCAAACTTTTTTTTTTTGTAAACATACCTCATAATTGCAACTTCTCTATCAAATTCACTGATATTGAAACAAAAATTATCAGAACTATAAACTTTAATTGCCACATCTCTACCTTTATAAATACCTTTATAAACTTTACCGCTCGCACCAGCAGCAATAACATCACCAAAAGCTACATCATCTTTTGATAATTCTTTATAAATACTAATTTTTTTACTTAAAACTTCACCAAGAATATCATCAAATGTTTGATGTTTTAATAATTCTGTCAATGTTTTACCATTAATCATTGGTTCATATTTTTCAATTTCTAAAAAATAAAATAAAAAAATATTAATATATTTTTTTTTTTTTTTTTTTATTTGTTTAACTTACCGCGACTTTCCAAAACAAGTGAATCAAGTGATTCAGTTGAATTTGATAGTTTGTTGGTTCTATGTAATGAAAGAGAAGGTATGTAATTTGTTGGTGCTCTAAATTTTTGAGGTCTTAATGGTTTCATTTTAGAAATTGGTGGTGGAGGTGGTGGTGTTGGTATTATTGGCCCTGTGATACAAAATATTTGATGTGGTTGTTGTGATTGTTGTAATTGTTGTGATTGTTGTGATTGTTGTTCTGTGAATAATTGCTGTGGTGGAAAAGTAATAATTGGAATAGATTGAGGTAATAGGGGCGGAGATTTTTTTTGTGTTAATAGTTGTTTTTGAGCTAGAAGTGGAAGTGGTATTTCAATTGTGGTCTGTGCTGCTGGATTTAAAGGTTGATCAATTTGTAGTAGTGGGTGTGGTTTCGGTCTTGTTTTAAATATCTTTTGGTTTTCTTGTTGTATTGGTGGTGGTGTTAGTGGTAGTGGTGGTGGTAGTGGAATTGATAGATTTGGTTGATCGATTATTGGTGGCGGTGGTAATTGTGGTTGGTTATGTATCAATAGAGATGATGATGGTGATGCTGTTGGTGTTATTGGTGGTGGAGGAAGAGGAAGTTGTTCATTGGTAATGGTTGAAAGATACTGTTGTTGATCTTTAATGACTGGTGGTGGTGGCAGAAACTGGTTTTTTGTTTTATAAAGTCGAGGTGAAAATTCAACAGCTGTGTTTAGAGGTGATTGGCTCAAATTTGAAGAAGTTTCCAACAAATCTATACCATCATTATTTGATAAATTAGGGGATTGGGGTTTAAATTGCTTTGTAAGAGAGGGGTTTTGTAGTCCTATTTGATTTTTATTTAATTGTTCGATTTGGCGTTGTTGTAATTGTTGTTGAATTTGGAGTTGGACGCTTTGTTTTTGTAATATTAAAACCTGTTGCTTTATGTCCTGTTCATTCAAATCACCATTTGCCCTAGGTGAGTTTTGTGGTTGTATTGTGGATTTAGAGCATGTATTTAGTGGTTTTTGTGATTGATTTCCAAATTTTCCCCCAAAACCACCTTTACTAATATTTAATTGATTTTGTAATGAATCACCACTTTTATTAAGTATATTTGGTGATGATAATGATGATGGTGGTGATGGTGGTGGTGGTGGTGGTGGTGATGGTGATGGTGGTGATGGTGGCGATTGTGGTTGTGATTGTGATTGTGATTGTGATTGTGATTGTGATTGTGATTGTGATTGTGATTGTGATTGTGATTGTGATTGTGATTGTGATTGTGATTGTGATTGTGATTGTGATTGTGATTGTGATTGTGATTGTGATAAAACTAAAGGAAAAAAATTATCACCACTGATTTTTAATTGAGGCGTTTTAGAAGGTAATATTGTTGTAGATGTTGCTATTGCTGTTCCTGTTTTTGAACTAGGTGATATTGATGTTTGGGTTGTTGAATAAGTTGAAGAAGGTGGAGTAACAGTTGCTGTACTTAAATTTGGTAGTTTTGTTGGTGATGTACTATTTGTTGTTGTTGGTGATGTATTAGTTGGTTTTGAAGCTATTGATTTACTGCTATTGCTAATAATTGATGGTTTATACATGTTTAATTGAAGTGGAGGAATCGATTTAATAATATCACATTTTGAACAATAAAAAAATTCCTCTGAATATTGAAATCCACCTTTTATTATTTCATCACACTTTTGATTATAAAAAAATTAATAACAAAAATAACAAAAAAAAAAAAAAAATAAGGGTAAGTGGATAGTACGTACAGAATAACATTTAAAACAACTACTATGAAATTCTTTATTACGCGCCACAACTGAAACTGACTCTATTGGTAGATAGCATTTAAAACATTTTGGTGCATTCAATTTGATTTCACAACCTCTACACATTAGACTTCCATCTGTTCCTTTAAAACATGTGGTTAATTCACATTTACACACTTTACAAACAAAACATTTCACATGATAAAATGTATGGTCTGAAACATATCTTTCAATATCATTTATTAATAATTTACAAACTCCACATCTGCTATCAATATCCATCTACTCAGTTACTGTTTTTATTTTTATTATTATTACTATTATTATATTATTATTTACTATTATTACAAAAGGTTTATTTTTTTTTTTATTTTATTTATTATAAAACCTAGTGATCACGGTTGATTTTAAAAGAAATAAAAAAATAAAAAAAAATAAAAAAAAAAAAAACAAAAAAATTGGACCCAAAAAATAAAAAAAATAAAAAAAAAGCCAATAATATAATTAGTCAGTTGGATATTTTTTTTTTTTTTTTTTTTTTTTTTTTATTTTCCAATAAATTTTTTTATGTGTCACATATTTTGTTTTGTATTTTTTTTTTAACTATTTCATTTTTTATTTCTTTTTAAAGTTAAACTTTCAGACATTTTTTTTAATACTTCACAAATTTCTTTAAAAGAAGGTCTCTTCTTTGGTTTATCGGTCCAACAAGCTTTAATAAGTTTTGAATATTCTGAAGGACAATCAGCAGGAATTGTTGGTCTTTCACCTTTTGAGACCATAACAGGTATACTCCATGAGTTAACATTTTCATAAGGTTCCTTTCTTGCAATGATTTCCCATAAAACGATACCAAATGCATAGACATCACAAGTTTCATCATAACCATTACCTTTAAATAGTTCAGGTGACATATAACAAGATGTTCCTAAATTCAATGTCATTTGTTTTGCTAAATCTACATTTCTTGATGTACCGAAATCAATTACTTTTGCAGTGTAATCTTCAGTGATCAAAACATTTAAACTTTTTAAATCACGATGAATAACACCAATTGAATGTAAATGTTTCATTGCATTTGCGATATCTGATGCTATTGAAATCTGGGTGAAATATACGAGTGGCTTCTCTTTATCCAATAATAAATCTCTCAAGCTACCACTTTTAACCAATTCACTAACATGGAATAAATATTTTTTATTTTGTTTATTTGCACCATAAAATCTTGTAAAATTTGGATGATCACTATCAATTAAACTATAATAGTAAATAAAATGAATTAAAAAACAATAGAGTAAATAAATAATATTAATAAATTATTAAATTTGGTAAAAAAATAAAATAAAATAAAAAAACAAATAAATAAAAATATATATAAACATACCTCATAATTGTAACTTCTCTATCAAATTCTTCAATATTAAAACAAAAGTTTTCTGAACTATAAACTTTAATTGCCACATCTCTACCTTTATAAATACCTTTATAAACTTTACCGCTCGCACCAGCGGCAATAACATCACCAAAAGTTACATCATCTTTTGATAATTCTTTATAAATACTAATTTTTTTACTTAAAACTTCACCAAGAATATCATCAAATGTTTGATGTTTTAATAATTCTGTCAATGTTTTACCATTAATTTTCGGAATATATTTCTCAATTTCTAAAAAATAAAAAATAAAAATTTGTTAATATGTGCTTTAAGATTGATTTTTTTTTTTTTTTTTTTTTAATTTACCTTCATTCTTTTGACTTGAAGAAATATTCAAATTTGATAATTGTTGATTAATATTTGGTTGTGAAGTATTTAATGATTGTGGCTGTGTTGTTGATGGGGTTGAATTTAAAAGTGATTGATTTTTTTGTAAAATTTCCAATTGCTGTTGTTGTAATTGTTGTTGGATTTGTATTTGTTGTTGTTGTAATTGTAGTAGTTGTTGTTGTTGTTTGGCGTACATATCCTCTTGTAAAGTAATTAAATAGTCATTTGAGAATCTATTTGTTGATACATGGGGTGATAGAGTGGATGGAGATAAGGTTGGTGTGGTTGTTGTGGATGAAGTTACCAAATCAACGGTTGTAGTTATGGTTGGTGAAATAACATTTAACTCATTGGAATTATTTCTCTTGTGAATCATAAATGAACTACCTGAATTGGTGGCACTACCACCGCCACCATCACTACCACTTGATGTTAAATTATTTGAGCCTTCATTTGAGTTTAATACATAAATTATATTGGTTGCATTATTTGGTACTTGAATTTCTACTCCATTTGCTAATGATACACCACTCTTACCTGGTAATTTCGGTGATGGTGGTGTATTTTCTATTGATGGAGGTTGTGTTGGTTTATTTGATGGTTTGGTATCACAAGTCGAACAATAAAATTCTCCCTCAACAAAAAAGAATCCACCTTTAATAATTTTTTCACACTTTGAAAAAAAAAATAATAAAAAATAAAAAAATATTTATATAAAATGAGGATAAAGGTATTACAATATTAATATTAATAATAATTCATAGTAATAATAAATTATAAAAAATACATACAGAAGCACAACAGAAACAATCATTATGAAAACTTTTACCACGTGCTGTTACAATTGTTGATTGAATTGGTAATTGACATTTAAAACATTTTCTTGCATTTAATTTTATATCACATTCATCACATATTAAACCACCATCCTTTCCTCTAATAAATGATTCTAATTCATTTTTACATTCTTTACAAACAAAACATTTTGCATGAAATACACTATTACCTGCTTTTACTCTTTCACCACCAGAATTTACTTCAGTTTTACAAACTCCACAACTGTTGTCCATTTTTCTTTTTTTTTTATTTTACAACTTGTTTTATCTTTTTTTTTTTTTTTTTTTTCAAATGCTAGTATTTTACAATTTTATTTAGTATTACAATAAATGTGGGTGTGTTAATAATTCAATTAAAATTTTTTTTTTTTTTTTTTTGTGGCCTCACAAAGTTTCCAATCAAGATTAAAAAAAATAAAAAAAATAAAAAAAATAAAAAAAAATAAAATTTTTAAAAAAAAAAAATAGACAAGAAAAAAGAAAAAAGAGGAAAATAAAAAGAGTGATTACTTGTGCAGATTTTTTTTTTTTTTTTTTTTAATATATTTTTAAAATTTTTTATTTTCCCTTTTAAACAATATATTCATTGTTATTGTGGTTTGAAGAATTTAGGGTAGTCGGATTTTCATCGTTATCTAAAATGGTGATTGTTTCATTTGAGGCAACACCAGCACCATCGGGTGTAATTTCCTTAACAATATTATTATCTTTATCTAATATTAAATTTGTGGAACTATTTGTTAAAGAATCAGAACTACCATTTTCGTTATTATTATTATTATTATTATTATTATCATTACTATTATTATTATTGTTTAAACTACAATTATAATGTATAGATTTTTCATCAGAATTAATTAAATTTTGAATCTCTGAAGATTTTACATGAGGAGCTGAAAGATTGTAAATGATTAAAGCAGAGACAATAACAAAGAAAGATAAGAAATAGAGCCAAGATAAATCTCTATCGAAAACAAAGATAGCGACAATAATGCCAAAGATATCAGAGGTTAACAAAGAGAGATTCATAACGGTGGCACCAGCGATCTCCATCATTGTTGGTGTGAAAGAGTACATGATAAAGAGACAAAGTGCAAAGCCAACGATATAGCCAATGACACCACCACTCCAAGTCATAGTTGCTAATTCATTTCTCTCGAGGATAGCGATTTGAATGCCACAGAAAATACTACCATAGAGACCAATCATTGCAAGATAGGTGACACGATCATATTTTTTAACGGTTGCCTCTTGACCAACATTTGATATTGCATAACAGACCGAACTTGCTAAACAAAGAAAATCACCCAATAATGGATTTGAACCACCATTGGCAGAATCACCTTGAATTATATCCGATACCACTAATATTGCCATACCTGCCAATGCAAGTACCACCGCTATGATATGAACAAAGGTGAATCTTGTCTTTAAAAATATTCTCGACAAAACCACTACACATGGAATCGTAAAACAATCCAATAACATCACACTTGTGATAGTTGTATACTGATAGGCTTTCACTACAATATAGTTGGCCTCCATATCCACCAATGCCAATGGTGCAAAATAAATCGACTTCGTCTTTATTGTCTCCCAAAGTACACCACGTTTAACTAACACCAATAAATAAACGCACAATAATATATAGTTCAAAAGAGATTGTGATGTAGGTATATTGACTCCATACTTTTCTACCAACAATTGACTAAATATACCAGTACCCGCAATCATCACCGATAATAATTGTCCTAATGCTAAACCTGTCAATCTCTTTTTCATTAATCTCTTATCGATTAGACCACTCTTAAAAAAGTTGGACTCTTTAACCAATGATATTATTCCTGACATTCTTTATTAATTTAGAGTTTCCAATTGATTTTTTTAATTATTGTAATTTTTATTTGAAAGAATTTATTGTAGTTTTTTCACCTTTATTTAGAATCTTATAAAAAACTATAAGCTAAGATCTAATTTACTTAAATTTAAGTAATTTTTATTTTTATAAAAAAAAAAAACTATATATAATCTATATATATATAGATAAACTTTTTATGAGACCAAAAAAAAAAAAATTTTGCGAAATAAAAAAATAAAATGGAATAAAAATTTTAAAAAAAAAAAAACGATAAAAAAAAAAGAAAATTAAAAAAAATTAAAATAAATTGGGAAAAAGGAAAGTTGAACTATACTCTCGGAGTTAATGTTTTCAGTTGGTTTGAAAATAAAATAAAACAAAATAAATATAAAAAGAAACCAATTCTTTTTATCAAATTATAAAAATAAAATATTTACAATACATTGGGTTTCTTTTTAATTTTTAATTTTAATTTTTTATTTTTTTTATTTATTTTGAAAAAGAAAAATATAAAGATTGAAAAAAATTAAAAATAAATACCAAATATAAAGCAAAAAAACAAAATAATTTTTTTTTGGTAAAAAAATTGGAAAAAAAAAAAACATCCAAAAAAGATGTTGACACACTATGTTTTGAATTTTAATTTTATTTATTTTTATCACTCTTTTTTAGATAAAAATTTTGATTAGTTCCCCCCTCATATTTTCTATTTTCTATTTTTTTTTTTTTTTTTTTTTTTTTTTTTTTTTTAAAAAATTTAAAATAAATAAACAGATAATAAGTTCAAAAATAAAAAAAAAAAAAAAAAAAAAAGTCGTGAATTTTTTTCATTTTTTTCAAAATTTTTTTTTTTTTAATTTTTTTTTTTTTTTTTTTTTTGAACTCTCATATAACCATTGTTGTACAATAGATCATCCAATCAAATAATAATGACAATTTTTATAGATTTAGCATCATTAGAAGATTTATACAATGATTTAATCTCACACATTGAAACTTTGAGAAAAAAGAAAGGTTCAGAATACTCTGTTGCTGAATATCAAATTTTAATCGGTGAACAACGTACTGTTGAATTCTTATCAAAAATCGTTTCAACAGAAACTGATTTCTTATTCAAAGAGTGTAAAGATTCTGATAAGGGTATGTAGTTTTTATAAAAATATTTAAATTTGTTTTTAAAAGTAATAATTGATCAATTACTAACAAAATTATTTTTGGTGGGGTTTTTTTTTTTTTTTTTTTAAAAAATTTAGATATTGAAGGATTTTTTAATGTTATTTTAACTATTTTACATAAATTAGAAAATGAAGACGAAATCAATATTGTATCTCAAAAGATTAGAGATTCATTATCTGCCCACCCAACAGAAAACTCACAATTAAAAATTAAAATGTAAAAAAATTAGAGTGAAGAGAAGATTGATGATAAATTAATCAAACACTTTATAAAATATAAGGAAAAATAATTAACCCAACCTATTTATAATTTTTTTATAATTTTAGTTTAACCAACCTTTTTAACTCCTTCCAACCAAAATCACCACAAAGATATGATATCTTTTTCGCTCTTGTTAAATTGGCATCAGATTCTAATAATCTTGAATTTGTTAAATATCAAATCACAGACATTGACAGTTGGTTAGAAGATTGGAATGTATCAATCCAACAAAAAAGAAAATTATATAAACTTATTTCAAATATTTTCAAAGAAAAACAAAGGTAAAAAATATATAGTTAAAAATAGAATATTACCATAATAGATAATGAAAAAATAATGAGATGATGATAGGGAGATGACTATTTGTAAATAAATAATTATAAATATTAATAGTTGGCAAATAGTGAATAAATGATTCAATAAACTCGATACTAACAAATAAAATAAATTTAGAATGTTATCACATCAATTTTTAGTTAAATATTTACAAACTTTTACAAAAGAAGATTCACAAGAAGCACAAGAAGATGCAGTAAGAGTTTGTATTGAATCAATTTCATTACAAGAACTTTATCAATCAGATTACTTGTTAGATTTACCAGCCGTTCAATATTTAGAGGGTTCAACAGTTGCAGCAAACAGCTTAACCTATGAATTAATGAAAATTTTCGCCACTGAACAATTGGAATCATACTTACAATTCCAACAAAAGAATCCAAATTTCCTTTCAACCATCGGTCTCTCAAATGATGACTGTTTACAAAAGATCCGTCTCCTATCTTTGGCCACTTTAACCTCTGAACAAAGTAAAGTCCCATACAGTTTAATCTCTAAAATGCTTCAAATTGATGAAAATGAAGTTGAAATGTGGGTTATCAATGCAATGGAAGGTGATTTATTAGATGCTAAGTTAGATCAATTAAATCGTATCGTTAATGTTAAGTAAGTAGTATTTTTTTTTTTTTCTTTTATAATTAATTATCATTTTTTTAACAATTATTTCTTTAGTTCTTCAACTCAAAGAGTTTTCAATAAATCACAATGGACTCAATTAGGTCAACGTTTCTCTGTTTGGAGATCAAGTGTTAAGAATTTACTCCAAGTCATCGAAAATGCTAAAACTACTCAAGTTAAACCATTCTATTTCCAAACTCGTTAAACGCCGTTAACATAAAATAAAATAAAAAAAATTGATAAAACAAATATATAAACATTTTTTTTTATTTTTTTTTTTTTTTATTTTTTTTTTTTTTTATTTTTTTTTTTTAGAAGATCATATTTAAATTTTTTTATTTTTTTTATTTTTTTCCATGGGATTATAATTCTTTTTTTTTTTTTTTTTTTTTAAATTTTATTTGATTTAACATTGCGTGTTTTCATTTTTATTTTTATTTTTGTTATTTTTTTATTTATTTTATAATGACTAGTAATACAGGGATGTTACCATTAACACCTGGTTTAGGACCATTAACACCATCAATTTATGCATCAAATACAAATAATAAAGTTTTAATTATTGATAATGGTGGTCATACATTAAAAATTGCAACAAATAATCCATCTCAACCTCATATGTATGTAGAAATATTATTAAATAATATAAAATTGGAGTGATATTAAAAAAAAAAAAAAAAGTATTGTACCAAATCAGGTTGGTAAAGTTAAAAATGAAAAACATCAAATAATTGGAGAAGAATTAATGAATTATAACGACCCATCAGAAGTTAGGGGTAGGAATCCAATGGAGAAAGGATATATAACCAATTGGGGTTTAGAGAAAGAGATATGGGATTACGCATTTAAAAGGGATGATATGAAAATAAAACCGCAAGATTATAATTTATTATTGACAGAAGCACCAAATTCACTGGATGACTTGAGAAAAACAATGTACGAGGTTGTATATGAACAATATAAATTCAAATCATTATATTTAACTACATCGTCGACATTGGGTCTTGTACATATTAAACAACAACTTTTACAATATCAACAACAACAACACCAACCCCCATTGGATGCTTCAATGACATCACTATTAAAGTCACCTTGTCATTTGGTGGTCGATTGTGGTTACTCATCCACCCATATCATACCACATTTCCAAAATACCAGATTAAATTACGCCATAAAAAGATTCAATGTTGGTGGTAAGCTTTTGACCAATTATTTAAAGGAGATCGTCTCCTTTAGATATTGGGATATGATGCACGAAACAAAACTTATGAATACCATTAAAGAAAAAACTTGTTTTGTTTCTCGTGATTTCATTTTTGATATAAAGCGTTGTCAACTTGAGAATTTAAATTCACCTTTAAAAATTGATTATGTTTTACCAAATTATAATGATTTAAATAATAAATCTGGTTATATAAAACAACAAAATAATAATAATAATAATAATAATAATAATAATAATAATAATAATAATAATAATAATAATAATAATAATAATAATAATAATAATAATAATAATAATAATAATAATAATAATAATAATAATAATAATAATGATGATAATAATAATAATAATAAGGATAGTGCTAATGATAATGATCATGATAGTAATAATAATGATAATGATAATGACAATGATAGTGGTAATGATAATAATAAATTATTAAATGTAAATATTGAAAAAGATAATAATGGTGATATTAAACCAAAAGAAGGAGAAGAAATAAAAATTGATTCAACAGCAACAACAGGAACAGCACCAACAACAACAAAAGAGGAGGATATGGAGCAAGTTTTGTCATTAGTCAATGAAAGATTTACAGTACCAGAGCTATTACTTAATCCATCAGATATTGGAATGAATCAAGCTGGTTTAGCCGAGTCGATAGTTCAATCTATTAATTGTACAAATTCAAATTTACATATACCCCTTTATTCAAATATTATCCTTTTGGGTGGTTCAACACTTTTTCCTGGTCTAAAAGAAAGATTGGAATTAGAATTAAGAAAATTAGCTCCTGAGCAATATAACATAAATATATTTCAACCACAAGAGTAATTATTTTATTCACAAAATTTAAATTGGTTTTAATCTAATTAACAAAATTTTTTTTTTTCTTTACCAGTCCAATTTTATCACCACTATATGGTGGTATTAGATTAGCACAACAACCAGATTATTTAAAAAATTCAGTTTCAAAACAAGACTATGAAGAATATGGTTATAATTATTGTAATAAAAAGTTTTTTTAAAATTTTTTTTTAACTCACATTTTATTATTATTATTATTATTATTATTATTATTATTATTATTATTATTATTATTATTATTATTATTATTATTATTATTATTATTATTATTATTATTATTATTATTATTATTATTATTATTATTATTATTATTATTATTATTATTATTATTATTATTATTATTATTATTATTATTATTATTATTATTATTATTATTATTATTATTATTATTATTATTATTATTATTATTATTATTATTATTATTATTATTCTAATGGTGTTTTTTTTCTTTTAAATTTATATCAAAAGCTTTTTTAAAACCTTCATAAACTATAAAAGTTATTGAATGAGATGGAATTGATTTCATAAATGATGGTACAATACCTTTATAAAGACCAATTGGACCTTCTTTTTTTATGATTTTTGATAATCCATCAAATAAACCAGTGTATTTCTCTTGATTGACAGCACTACCTTGGGTAATTAATCTTGATTTAACAACATGGAATGGATAGCCTACCAATTGACCACATACACTGCTGGTTGATGCACAAACTAATAATTGCCCAGCAGATGGGAACTCATTTCCTGTTATTTTAATGATCTTATGTTTGAGGAATTCATAGACCATCATATTAATACCACTATGTGGAATGGTTGAAACGATGGAAGCTCCTAACCCTCTATAGAATGGTTTAATTGATTTCTCGGATACGGCAATCTTTTTAAAACAATCAAAAATTCCGTTATAGGTTCCAGCTGTCTCTGCCGATAATCTTAATCTAACAACTTCGAGTGGAAATAGTGTTGTATGAGACACAACACCTGCAACTGATCCACTAATAAATCTTTGTGCTGATGTCAATTCGCTATCATTTTCTGCAAATAATTTCTTTACATATTCATATGTTCCAAATTTAACTGCACTCTCTGGGCTAACTTTAATAATATTTGCCAAATTACCTCTTTTTTTTTTTTTTTTTTTTTTTTGGTAAATAACATATTTACTAAATGTAATAAAAATTTTATTTTTTAATATCAAAAATACAAACCTAAAGAAACCTTTGATTCCACCATCTTTATAACATGCTCTAAATGCTTCAATTAATGAAATTGGTTTTCCATGATTTAGTTGACACATAATTTTAACTCTTTCTAATGGAGCTGTGGATGTACGACTAGCAAATCCTGCAACTGAACCAGCTATAAGGTTGTAAATTATTTATAAATAAAAAAATTATTATTATTATTTTTATTATTTGAATTAAAAAATTATTTTTTTAAAATATTTACCTAACATATACTTTTTTATTATAATTTTTTTTTTTTTTTAATGATAATAAAAATTTAATTAATAATTTTTTATTTTTATCTTTTTATTTTTTTCTTTTTTAATAATTACAGTAATTGTATTTCTTATAGAGGAGGATTTCTCTTTTTTCTCGACCATTGGTGGAATGAAACCACCGTTGTCAAAGCCTGCATCTAAAATTTGAGCATCTTTCCAAAATGAAACTATTAATTGTAGATTTGAGTTTGGTAACAAAACCAATAGTTCTCTCCACTCATTAAAGTCGATTTGGTTATCACGATTTTTGTCAATACGATGAAATAATCTAATTAACTCTTGCTCGCTATAAAGTGGGATATTTAACTTTTTAATTGATTCTTCAATTTCATGAATATCTAACGTTCCAGATTTGTTAGTATCTAATTCATCAAATACAACTTTTAATTTCTTAATATTTTCGATGGTAAAGTCCTCAAATTCCTTAAAACTAACAGATCCATCATTATCTTTATCAACATTTGCCAAAAAACTTTCAACATCTCTCTCTGAAGATGGAATTCTTAATTTGAAAAAACCTTGTTGAATTTCTTCCCTTGATAATTTACCGTTATTATCTTTATCTAATGATTCAAATAATTTTTTTACAAACTCTTTATCATTTTCATTTAATACCATTTTTTTATTGTGTGGTGATTAATTTTTTTTTTTTTTTTAAAAGATATTTTTTATTTTGAAAAAAAAAAAAATTTAATTTGAAAAAAATTAATTTCGATCACTAGATATTATTTGAATTTTTTGGAAAAAAAAAAAAAAATTAAAATAAAAATTGTCGCCACTGCATTCTAAGATATTTGTAAATTCTAAATCACCATCTTAATCTTTATTATGAATTCTGATCTGCGAGAAGATTATTTTATAACTTTTGATTTGATGAATCATTAACTTAATAACGTTATATCAATTTCATTACAAGTGATAGTGTTTCTGTCATTTTTAGTGGCGGGAATGTTGTATTTGGGGGTGGAGATTTTGTATTTGTTTGTAGTACTGTTGATTTTAGTGGAGCATTTGTTGTTGGTGGTGTTAGTGTTGATGTTGGTAGTATAACTGGTGTTGATATGGCACTACAACGTTGTATTGGTTGTTGTAGTTATTATGGATTCTTCTTTTATTGTCATATTTGGTGGAACAACTGGTGTTGAAGTGGTTACTGTGGTGGAAGGTGAGGTTTGGTGATGAGATAGTAAATGTGGAAGCATTTGATTCATTTCTAAACCAATTTTCTGAAATGATAGTGAAGAGTTTGGGAATAAATAGTAGATCTTACTACCAGTACTACTGTCTTCTGAGACACTTGAAAATTCTAAATCACCATCTTCATCTTTATTTTGAAATCCTAATTGACAAAAAAGTATTTAATAACCTTTCTTAATTTGATCTAATGAACCATCGAATTGATAAAATGCTGGTATAATAATTGATAGTATACTAAATAACCCAAACATCATATCAATTTCAATTAAACATAAATGATATTGATGTAGTCCAAGTGATAATGTTCTGTCATTTTTAATGGTGGATATGTTGTTTTTGGTGCTGTTGGTGTTGAGTGGTTGTATTGGTTTCTGTGGGTTGTTGTTGTTGTTGTTGTTGTTGTTGTTGTTGTTGTTGTTGTTGTTGTTGTTGTTGTTGTTGTTGTTGTTGTTGTTGTTGTTGTTGTAGTTGTAGTTGTTGTTGTTGTTGTTGTTGTAGTTGTTATTGTGCCGCTATTGCTGCGGCTGCAGTTGTTGAAGAAGAGGATAATGACAATGAAGCTGGTTTTGAAATTGGTATTGAAGTTGGTTGTATAACTGGTTTATTAACTAAATGTGCTTTCTTTGTATAAGCTTTTACTAATAAAGTAAAATATTTTTATAATTTAAATTCAATAGAGATTAACTCTCTAAGATTCTCATTGAATTCACCAAATTTCATTGATTCATCATTTTTCAATAACTCTAACCATTGGATACGTGATTAAGTATTCTCATTTATTTCAATTGATATTTAATTAATTAAACACTGATTTACCCTTCCTTTATCTACTGTATTTCACAATCCCATCATAAAGAATGTCTCTAGTTGTGATATCTTTTTTTTACTAGGATTTGATTCACTATAGAATGATAATACCAATTTAAAAAATGATAGTGACAATTCTGCATTCGATAGTTATCAACTCTACCTAGTTTAATTTTTAAAAATGGTGTTACTGTTATTTTTGTCATTGATTCAGCTGTAGTAAGAGTAGTGGTTGTAGTTAAAGAGGTGTTGGTGTTGGTTGGTGTTGGTGTTGGTATTGGTGCTGGTGTTGGTATTGGTGCTGTGTGATTCAGTTACCATTGGTGTTGGTAATAATTTAAATAGTTTTGAATAGTTTTCACTATTAATACAATCAACATAATTATAATAATTATTATTATTATTATTATTTATTATTATTATTATTATTATTATTATTATTATTATTATTATTATTATTATTATTATTATTATTATTATTATTATTATTATTATTATTATTATTATTATTATTATTATTATTATTATTATTATTATTATTATTATTATTATTATTATTATTATTATTATTATTATTATTATTATTATTATTATTATTATTATTATTAATTATTTGAAGATGGTGTTGATCTTGAATTTAGATTGGTGGGATTGGCGACAAAAGTGAAAATGATCTTGATATACCTGCCATTTTACTTGCAATTATAATTGTGGGTGTACCATAGAAATATCAAGTTGGACGTAAATGTTTATTTTTTAATATCACGAAAAGTGAACAATCGTCAGTTGGATTATCAGCAATTAATCCTTTTCTAAATGTAGTGTAGAGTAATTCAGATGGTCTATAATCTAATTATAACATTATAGGTTTGGCAATATATGTAACGATGATAGCAATGTAGTGATTTGGACAGGTATTTACAATGATAACTCTATTAAAAATTGTTGAAGCGCTGGTATCATTATTGAATAGCTACTCGATAATAATATATCATCTCTAATATAATGATTGGGAAAAAAAATTGTAATTTATTTGATCAATTTTTCTACAACTCTTGAATATGGTTTTCTATAAGTAAAAACATATATTGGATTGAATTTATCTGTTTACTCTCTATAACAAATTTTGATGGTAATAAAATAAATTATGATTAAACTTGTTGAACCATAGTGGAACACATTAAAATTACAACGGCTATCAATACTAACACCACCACTATCACCACATACATTGTTACTATTGGTTGAATTGCATTAAAAAATTTGAATAACCCATTTTTTTTGTGTTGAGTTTTTTTTGAAAAAAAAAAAAATAAGTAAAATAAAAAAGAAATTTTAAAAAAAAAATTTAAATAAAATAAAAATTAAATTCAAAAAATAAAAAATTCAATTACTATTTAAATAAAATTTAATACAGTTTGTTTTTGAAAAAAAAAAAAAATCCAAAGGCTGGGTAAATGAATTTTGAAAAGGAAATTATTGAGTTATTAATAATTTATTGTATTTGAGTTTATTAGATTATTTATTTTTATTAATTGTTTTTTTTTCTTGTTCATTTAAAAATAATTAATTTTTTTGAAGTTTATATTCATATTCCTTATTTGATTTTTTTTTTTTGTGATTATTACTAAAAATTTGTGAATAAAAAGTGACATTTTTTTATAAATCCAATTCATATAAATTGTTTATATATGTGGCTCACTTGTAACAAGAGTTGTTATATTCAAAAAAAGTTGTCAGGTTCAGTGAAATTGTCCTCATCAAGAAATGGAGATAAATCAATTAAAAAAACTTGTCTGTGTATATATTTTTTGGGAAAATCTGATAAATTTATAAGAAATATGTAATTGGATGTTAAATATACAAAAGTTTGTCTGAATGAAATGGTTGTCATGAAAAGGTAGGGTCAGATATCAAAATTTTTTTAAATTAGTAAGGGGACAAGAGACTTTGGGTATAAATTGTAGGATTATTTTTAATTTTATGTATCATAATTAAGAAGTACGTAAATTCTTATCATACAATCTAAATTTTTATTAAAACTGGACTAGTTTCATTTTTTAAAATTTTTTTCCAGGGTCAAATTAAAATCTTTTTTTTTACTTACTTATTTTTTTTTTTTTTTTATTTATTTTTTAATCTGAATAGCAAATTCGTCAAATTTATAATGAATTAAGGTATATTTAGTACTATAAGTAATGTTTAAAATGAAATTTTAACAATTTTTTTTATCATTCTTTTTCAATTTTTTTCCTATTTTTCCATACTAGTTTATAGTTTTTAAAATTGAGTTTTTTATTCCAAATGCAAAATAAAATTTGTTAATAAGAATTATGTAAAATAGGCCACATTTTTATTTTTAAAAGATTTGGAATTTAAAATTTAAATTAATAGAGCAAAGAGTATGATTAAGTAAAAAATGGAATTTTTTTTCTTTATATTAAAAAAAAAAAAAACCCATATAAAATATTTAGTTTGTAAAACATTGTTTTTTATTTACTCTGCATTTGAAAAATGATTTTGTCAATAATAATAATGTAAATCGGGCCTCATTTTCAATATTATAAGTTTAAATATGTAAAATTGAAATTATATATTATATCTTAAAAATGAGGTATATAATTAAAAATTTTTAAGATATAATACCTCATTAAAAATTATATAAATAAATAAATTTTTTTCTCATATAAATTTTTTGAAAAAACTGGAAAAACGCCCAAATCGACCATTTTTTTTAAAAAAAAAAAAATCAATTTTTTAGAAAACCAATTTTTTATAATTTATTTATAATTACGACCCATTTCTAAGAAATATTTAATATAATGTTTTAATTACAAAAAAGTTTGTCTGGTTCAATGAGGTGGTCATTATAATAAGTTAGAGGTTAATTAATATAAAAAATTTTCAATTTTTTTTCCCATATAAAAATTTTAAAAAAACTGGAAAAAACCCCAAATTGACCATTTTTTTTTTTTTTTTTTTTTAAAAAAAATTTAAATTTTTATAATTTATTTATATTTATTACCAGCTTCTAATAAATATGGTATTTAACATTTTATTTACTAAAAAGTTTGTCTGGTACGGTGAAATGGTCATCATAATGATATATGAGTCGATTAATATAATTTTTTTCCCATATAAAATTTTTCAAAAAACTGGAAAAAAAGCCCAAACCAACGATTTTTTTTTTTTTTTTTTTTTTTTTCTAAAAAAAAAAAAAGTCAAGTTTTTATAGTTTGTTTGTATTTATAACACACTCATAATGAATATGTAATACATAATTATTTATATAAAAAAGTTTGTTTGACTCTATTAGGTTCTAATCATCATTATATAATGGTCTATTAGTATTAATTTTTTTTCAAAATTTTTTTCTTCATATAAAAATTTTTCAAAAAAATTGGGAAAAAGGCCAAATCGACCATTTTTTTAAAAAAATTAAAATTTTAAATTACATCGAAAAT
>CM069765.1:9357500-9412997 GCA_036169595.1 Dictyostelium firmibasis | reverse complement strand
GTCTCTCCCCTGTCTCTCCCCTGTCTCTCCCCTGTCTCTCTGCCAGAACATCGAGTCACCCCTTCATAAATAGGGAATCTCTCCTCAAAAAATAGGGACTCTCTCCTCAAAAAAATGGACTCTCTCCTCAAAAAAAGGGACTCTCTCCTAAAAAAAGGGACTCTCTCCTCAAAAAAAGAGACTCTCTCCTCAAAAAAAGAAGACTCTCTCCTCAAAAAAAAAGACTCTCTCCTCAAAAAAAAGAGACTCTCCCCTAAAAAAAGAGAGAACCCCCTTAAAAAAAGATACCCTCTCCTCTAAAAAAAAAATTTTAAATACTTTAAATCCCTCATTTTTAAGATAGATAATATATATTTACTATATTAATTTCAATTATACACATTCAAACTTATAATAAAAGTGTGGCCTGTTTTACACAATTCTTAATTACAAAATCATTATTCAATATGAAGTAAATAAAAAAACAATGTTTTATAAACTAAATAATTAATATGGGTTTTTTTTTAAATATGGGGAAAAAAACTCCATTTTTTATTTAATCATACTCTTTGCTATATTAATTTAAATTTAAATTCCAAATCTTACCCCCGATGTCCCTTATCCAGTCTCTCCCCTCCGATAATACTGGAAAATGGAACGCGCAGGTGGGGGTCAACAAAACTGAAATTTTCAATAAAGTAAAAACAATTTTATTTTTTTTGAATTAAATTTTATTTTTTTTGGGGGTCATATAAATTTTTATATGGTAAAAATGTGTTAAATATTTAAAAAAAAAAAAAAAAAAAAAAAACTATGATATAATCAATATAAAAAATATTTAATATTATTAATTTTTTTTTATAAAAAAATACATAAATATAATCTCAATTAATTTTTCTTTAAAATAAAAAAAGAATTATAAAAATTAAATGACAAACAAGAAAATAAAAATTAAAACTTTTTTTTTAATAAAAAAAAAATCACAACAAAAATAAAACTATAATATAATCAGAACCAAAAATATTTAATATTATTTGTTTTTTTATATAGAAAAAAATATTAATATAATCTCAATTATGTTACCTTTAAAATAAAAAAAGATTTATAAAAATTGAATGACAAATAAGTAAAATAAAAATTAAATCCTTATTTTTATTAATTAAAAAAAACCACACAATCCCAAAAAAAAAAACTATGATATAATCAATATAAAAAATATTTAATATTATTTATTTTTTTTATAAAAATAATACATAACTATAATCTCAATTAAGTTGCCTTTTAAATAAAAAAAGATTTATAAAAACTAAATAACAAATAAGTAAAATAAAAATTAAAACTTTTTTTTTTTAATAAAAAAAAAAAAATCACAACAAAAAAAAAAAACTATAATATAATCAGAGCCAATTAATTAGTAGTATTTGTTTTTTATAGAATAAATACATTACTATAATCTCAATTAAGTTACCTTTTAAATAAAAAAAGATTTATAAAAATTGAATGATTAAAAATAATAATTAAAATTTTACTATATATTTTTCTTAATTATTTTTTTTTTTTTAAAATATTTTACTTAATTTTATTTGAATATTTTACATAAATTGAGAATTTATAATTTCATCTTCATCGTTATCATATTCATCATTATCATATTCATCATTATCATATTGATTCTCTTGGATAAAATAATCATCGTCGTCAGAACCAATTTCGGGATTTTGATGGTTTTCATCTTCAAAAAAATCAACGACTTGATCTTGATCTTGATCTTCATCTTCATCAATTACATTGGAATGGTTATTTAAATTTAAAAAATCATCAGGTAAAAAATCTTGGATTGTTTTTCCTTGTGGAATATTGAATACCTGAATGATTAATTGTTTAAAATGTCAACAACGAATCCATCATACCATGAACAATATCATATCATTGTTGTGATTCAACTTCAGTATCATCTTCAATTTCATTTTGTGGTTGGTTGTTATTGGAATTATAATAATTTGTTATGTCGATGATGTTGTTGTATTGGAAGGTGGTGTTGAAATTGATGTTGGTGTTGAAGTTGGTGTTGGTATTGATGTAAGTGTTGGTGTTAGTGTTGGTGGTAGTGGTAGTAGTGGTGGTGTTGGTGTTGGTGTTGGTGTTGAAGTTGGTGTTGGTGTTGGTGTTGGTGTTGGTGTTGGTGTTGGTGTTGGTGTTGGTGTTGGTGTTGGTGTTGGTGTTGGTGTTGGTGTTGGTGTTGGTGTTGGTGTTGGTGTTGGTGTTGGTGTTGGTGTTGGTGTTGGTGTTAGTATTGGTATTGGTGTTGGTGTTAGTATTGGTATTGGTGTTATCTTCTATCGACAATGAGCTAGTTGGATCATATGTAAAGTGTTGTATTAATGGTTGACTATTCGTATGTTTTATTGATCTAAAATTTATCTCTGTTACTGTGAATTTGTTTTCCTCTCTTATACATTAAAATCTTCTTCGAAATTTGATTCTCTTTTATTGAACATTTTTGTTTTTGTATGTCAATTTCTGTAAGATATTTTATACATTCAATAAATATTTAAAAAAAAAAATATTAAATAATAAAAAAATAAAAAACGAATGAAAATTTGTAAAATTGAGATTTTTTTAATTATTATTCAAATATTTAAATTATATAACTAAATGGGTTATTGTTCTGTGGTGATCAAAAAAAGAATTTAGAAAAAAAATTTTAAAAAAAAAATTTAAAAAAAAAAATTAAAAAAAAAATTTAAAAAAAATTAAAAAAATACATTACTATAATTGAGATTATGTTACCTTTTAAATAAAATTGAATGACAAATAAGTAAAATAAAAATTAAAACCTTTATTTTTTTAATTATAAAAAAAAACCACACATTCCCAAAAAAAAAAAAAAAAACTATGATATAATTATAGTTTTTAATAAACTTTTTTATATTTTAATATTATTAAAAAATATATATTGTATTTAATATATATATTAACACACACTTACCCCGTACGGTTTTCAGAAGTTGTGTCAGGTAGTATCTGTTAATTCCTGCTACTTGAACGTGGTGATTTTTGAATGTGGTGTGTGTTTAGGAAAATTCCAAAAAATAAAAATAATATTTTTTTATTTTTTATTTTTATTTTTACTTTTTTTACCACATATACAATTTTTTTCATTCATTAATTAAGTTTATAGTAATTTTAGATTTCAATTATAATATGGTTCAATTTTAAGGAAATTTCGGAGGGTCTTCCTCATGTTTCTCTCTTTTTTTAGTAAAAGTGTGTTGTAAGAGTTTAAAAAAAAATTTTAAAAGATGCAAAATATTCATATAAATTCAAAAAGACCACCATTGTTGAATCCTCAAAAAAAATAAAAAAAAATAAAATAAAATATCCTATAAATTATTTTATATATTCAATATTTTTTTCACCTTTTTTAAAATAACTAATATAATTTATTAAAATAAAAAATTTAAAAAAAAAAAACCTGTTTTTTTTTTCATAAATTAGATTTGTTTTATTTTGAATCTATTTTAAATATGAATTGTATGACGATTATCTTGAACCTCACATGCATGAATTGTACCGATTGATATAATGGTATGACATGTTCTAGCTTGATATACAGTATGGACAGTAAAATTAAAATAATAATTACAATTTAATTCGAGTTGCATTATCATTTGACCATTACCTGGACAAGTTTCTACACCAACATTTTGATAGTAGAATAGATTTGTTACTTCTGTATAAACTTGAACAGTTGCACCATCAAACATACCAATTGCCATTGTAACATTAGGACCATTTGTTTCAAATACACCACATGATTCAACTTCAACATCAGTATTTAATAATTTTTGACAATATGTATTTGGTGAGCAAATTCCATAATAATACTAAAATTTAAAAAAAAATGAAAAAAATAATAAAGTTAATATTATATTAGAGATGGTTTATAATTTATTAATACATACTTGAGAAAAACTTGGTGTATCATAATATGAATAATTAATACTATTTTAAAAAAAATTAAAAACTAATTAATAACTTTTTTTTTTTTCAAGTTTTTTATAATTATCAACATACTTTTCAAGTGGAGTTAAATTTATTGTTTTTCCATCATCAGTTTTGAATATACATTTTTGAATTTCGGAACTTGAACTTGATGTTTGTATTGGTTTATAATTGATGCATGTAGAGTATGCAACAAATAAAGTAAATAAAAATAATATTTTATATGATTTTTTGAACATTTTCGTGGTTTGTTTTTTTGAAAAAAAAATTAAAAAAATTAAAAAAAATAAAAAATCGTCACCAAAAAAAAACAAACAAAATATCTGGATATTTTTTAAAAAAAAATTAATAAAAATGATAAATCATCAAAAACTTCAAATTTTGAGCTAAAATATCTTTTTATTTACAGGTTGTTTTTAAGTTTTTTTTTTTTTTTAAAAAAAAGAAATGAAGTTATTTATTGGAAATTAAATTTTTTATTAAATATTAGGTTATTAATAAAATAGAAAAAAATGGTACATAAATTTATACAGAAAAAATTTAATAAATTATTGAGTAGAATAATGATTTAAAACTATTATTTTTTTTTTTTTTTTTTTTTTTTTTTTTTTTAAACAGAAATTGAAGAATTTTGAGATTCTAAAGTTACTGATACTTGAACTGTATTTGAATAATGAGTTGAAATATGGGTAACAGAGAGAGCCAATTCATTACCTTCGCTAGTTGAACCACTAGAATTTTTACTACTATCAGATCCTACCATTGATTCTGGATAACCAAGTAATACTCTTATCTTTTTACATGTTTCAGATCTACCAAAAATAATTAAGGCAGCATAACAATTTATTAGTTCAAGTACAAAGAAACCAATATTTATCCAATCTTCAGCGTTTGAATCTCTTCCGATGGTGATATAAATTATATTGATAATCCAGAGTACTATACCAAGAAATGATGTAACTCCAATGAGTCCTTTTACTTTAGAGACAAGCATTTCATCATGTTGTGTCCTATTTTTGTTGTGGTAAACTTGTTTTAAAATTTTAAAACCAAAGAAACCAAGTGATCCAGTAATTAATGCGGCTGAGCAAATGAAATATAACCTCCATGTAGTGTCAATAACTTTACTATAACTACCATCAACCAATACTATAACTCCTATTGTCGTATAAAATACCAATGACATAATAACATTACCAATGATTATTCTATCTACTGTTGCAATTCTTTCAAAATGTACATGTTTATCCATATATACAACTGCTAATTTCATCAATAGCAATACAATAAAAAAGAATTCCATTGCAAAAAATTGAACACTCCATCCATAAATAATACAAACAATTTTATTAAGGTGTGGTGCTTTTGTATTAAAAATCCATGCTAATATACCTGTGGCAATCCTAACTATAATTTTTTTTTTATTTTTAAAATAAAAAAAAAAATTTTTTTAAAATTAAAATTTTTTTTTTTTTTTTATTTTGACAGGAATTTATTTTTATTTGTTATTCAATACATACATAAAATTGCAATCATCATACTGAAAAATACCAGAAATGGTATTGATTTCAAATACATTCTTTTTAATTTTTGATTCAATTTTTTTGATTTTTGAACCTCAATATATATATGATATAAAACAATAAATAAAAGTGGAATATACCAAATACCTTCAAAAAAGTATATGATAGCCCCTCTTATCTTATCTTGAATCATGGTATGGTTAATCAATTATTAAAAATAAATAAATAAACAAATAAATAAATAATAGATAAGAAATAATTAAATAAAAAAATAATAAAATAAAAAAAAATAATAAAAATAAAAAAAAAAAAAATCGGTGGTTTTGTATAAAACCTTTTGTAATATTTTTTTTTTTTTTTTTTTTTTTTTTTGAAAACAGTTATCAGGAAATTATTTTATTTAATTTTTTTTTTATTTTTTTTTTTTTACAAGGTGGAAATAAAGATATTTTTCCTGAGGTGAAACCCATGGGGCAAAAAAAATCTTTAAACTAAAAATAAAAAAAAAAAAAATAAAAAAAAAAATAAAAATAAAATAAAAAAAAATATGGAAAGGGGAACGGACATGAAAAAAAAAGTGTTTTTATTTAAGATTTTCTCCACACTGCAATGAAGTTTATTTGAAAAAAAAAAAAAAAATGTTTTGTTTTTTTTTGTCAAAAAAACTCGGACAAAAAAGATATTTTAAAAAATATATTTTATTTGAAAAAAAAAAAAAAATCAATAAAATAAAAAAAAATGCCAACGTAAATTAAATTTATTTCACTTTGTTTAATAAAAAAAGGAAAGGAAAATCAATTAATAAGGATGTGTTGTGTGGGTAAAAAAAATTTTTTAAAACCATTGACTCAAAAAAAAAAAAAAAAAAACTTTCATAATCTCTAATTTTCAGATTATCCGTGCACTTTTTTTTTTTTTTTTTTTTTTTAAAAAAAAAAAAATTGAAAATTAAAGTTTGTATACACATATAATTGGAGAAACAGTCATAACTTAAAATTTTTTTTAATATATCAGAAACATGTTTTTTTTTATTTTATTTTATTTTTTTTTTTTTTAAAAAAAAATAATTTCACAAACATAAATTTGATTTGAAAAAAAAAAAAAAAAAAAAAATTTTAATTATATAATTAAAAAAACCCCAATACATTTTCATAATTATGTTATTAACAAACCCTGTTAAAACAATTTTTGAAAGAAATAGAGAGGTTTTATTAAAAATAATCTTTATTATTATTTTTTTTAATAAACTTATTAAACTCTAGTAAATTGACATTTTCCTTTTAATTGGCATTGTTTTCTTAAAATTTGACCATGTTTGACGATAGTATTATATTCATCTTCAGAGACATTAAATTGGCCTTCATTTGGGAAACCATCATTTTTAGTTGATTGAACAACTGAAACAATTTTTTCATCTTCCAATTTGCATGATTGATTATTAAATAAATCGATGCAAACTTTTTTAGATCCACTAATAATTGGTCTATCAATTGTTTCCTCTTTATTATCCCCTCTATATGAACAAAAAAAAAGAAAAAAATTTTAGAAAGGCCCAAAATAAAAAGAAAAATAATACAAAAAAGAAATACATACAAATCCACAGCCAAAACCTTAATACATTTACCATAATGATTTTTTGGTCTAATTAAATTGAGAAGGTCAGAGGCAGCTTTACCATTTCCACCTTTATAAAAACGTTTATCACCAATAAAATAACCAGAGTCATCATCATCTTCACCACCACCAGCATCAGCACTTGTGCTTAATGATACCATTGTTGAAGTAACACCATTCATTGCAGATTGGACAGAGTTTGAAACTGCTTGGATAATGTCATTAGTGATGGATGAGTGTTTGCCAAGTAATTTTAGAGATTTTTCAGAAACAGCTCTACCATTACCACCCTTATATGATCGACTATTACCTTTGGCATTGCCAGAGTCATCATCATCATCATCATCATCATCACCACCACCACTATCACCAGTATCACCACTTGAACCTATTGATCCCAATGATGAAGTAACACCATTCATTGCAGATTGGACAGAGTTGGAAACTGCTTGGATGACTTCATTGGTGATAGAGGAGTGCTTTTTACCAAATGGTTTTTCTTTAAGAAATTCATTATTAACATTACAAATTGTAATTGTACTACCAACTCCAAAACTATCACTACCTGCAAAATAATCAAGTCCTTTGCATGATGAAGTTTCACACCCAATTGATTTTAAATAATATTCATTTTTTATTGATCCTGAAGTCTATGTAATATTTTATTTTTTAGTAAAAAATTATTATTTAAAAAAAAAAAAAAAGTTTACACAAGATAATTCAAACAATGTTTTGAGTGAAACTTTTTCTTTTTTTTATAAGTTTATTTTAATCATACCTTTTCTTCAGCATTCACAAAGCATACATATAATAAAACTAATAGTACTAATATTAATCTCATTTTTTTTCTAATTTTTTTTTTAAAAAAAAAAAAAAAAATTTCTTCTTTTTTATTTTTTTATTTTTTTTAATTTTTTATTTTGTTTTTTTTTTTAAAAAAAAAATATCTTAAAACCGCAACCAGGATAACTCGGTTACCACACACAAAAATAAGTCGGATTGCGACATTGGGAATTAAGCTCAAATCTTTTTTTTTTTTTTTTTTTTTTTTTTTTTTAAAAACAATTTATTATAAAATCAAAAAAAATTATTCAGGGCTTATAAAATTTTTTTTTGAAAAAATGAGATGCACAAATAAATATAAAAATTATTAAATTATTTACAACCAAATTCGGTGAAATTTTTTATTTTATATTATTGTATTGTTCACACTATAAAAACAGAGTTGCTAATTTTAATGATCCTGATAATATCAACGAATTAGATTTTTCTTTATTGAAAAACCAATTTTTCTCATAATTATTTCATGGTATACAAAATTTTATTTTTTTGGGCTAAAAATAGATTTTACCTGTAAAACAGTTTTTCGACCAATTGTGGCAGGTTTATTTGAAACGGTGCCACTATTTGTTGTGGGAGTTGATTGTATAATTGGTTTTTGAGGGGTCAAGGTAGATGATGATGATGATGATGATGATGACGACGATGTTGGTAAATTAATTTCAGTTGAGTTTCTTGATATAGCAGGGGGTTTATTTAAAATATTATTTGATCCAATTACCTTTGGTGAGTTACTACTTATCATTATTGGTGATATAGTAGTTGAGGTCCTTTTTAATACATTTGGTGTATTACAACTATTGGCATTACTATTATTAGCAGATACAGAAGTGGTGGTTATTCTTGGTGGTACATATGGCGAGGCTGGCAATTTATTTGAAGGTGATAGAGGTTTAATTGGTGAATTTGGGACTGGTGTGGTTCTAGGTGGTGGAAGTGGAGGAGGAATTCTTTCTTTAGTGGTAGTTGGTGAATTTGGAGTTATTGCTTGTTTACCTAATGCAACAATAGTGGAGGATGTTGTTGATTGAGCTGTAAAAGAGGAAGATAATCTTCTGTTTGAAGATGGTGAAGGTGCTCTCTTTGGTGAAGATTTATTAATTGGTGGAGGTGATGGCTTTGGTCTTGGTAAAAATGCCATTGGTGTAGTACTTTGTTGTTGTTGTTCAATTGTAACATTTTTGCTACTAATACTATCATCACTAATAAGGATTTTTTGTATTGGTTTCTCTAAAGAATTATATGAATGTTTTGGTGATATTGGTCTATTGACATTGTTGTTAGATTTCTCAAAAGAGTTATAGGAATTCTTTGGTGATAAAGGTCTATTTGATGGGGAAGTTGGGCGATTATTAAACTTTGATGGTGAGGGTGGACGATTATTTAATTGTTTATTTGATGTTGTTGGTGATGGTGGTCTATTATTTAGTTTTGGTGATTGTGGTCTATTATTATCAATGTTATTATTATTATTGTTAATATTATTATTATTATTATTATTATTATTATTACTATTACTATTTAATCCATTAAAATTATTAATAGTAGAATCAAATTCTTTTGATCTTCTATAATTAATCGGTGGTTTATTTGGTGTATTTACAGTTGTCGATGTTGGTGGAATTGATGGTAATGGTGATGATGGTGATGATATTGTTTTTGTTGTTATTACAGAGGGTTGTTGGGATGGTGGTAATTTATTTATTAATACAGGATTTGAAGGTGGGGCAGGGAATTTTTTAAATATTAAAGCAGATGGGGAGGAAGAAGAGGAAGAATTTGATGAAGATGGAGAAGAAGGTGAAGTTAATGAAGAAATTGGATGATTTGCGGCTGCAGATAATTGTTGGTTGAATACAGATTGTGAAGTTTTAATAGGTTGTTGTGGTATATTTGCAATAACAATCTTTGATATTTCTTTTAACATCTCTTCCTTTAAATTTGTTAATTGTTGATTTATATATTGTTTCATATTTTCATTAAAATCTAAAATCAATTCTTTTTTAATTTGATTTATTAAAAATTCATTATTATTATTAATATTGTTATTATTATTAAAATTTTGAGATTTATTACCACTATTTCCAATTAATATAGTTGAATTATCATTATTTGAATTAATTGAGGATAGACCTCTTTTTTCAATTGTATTAGGCGATTGATTTTCAACAACAATTGAAGCAATTGGATTTGGTGGTGGTTGTGTTGTTATTGGTTGACTTGATGTTAAAATTTTTCCATTGGATTTATTTAATGCAGCAATAAAAGCAGGTATAGTTGAACCATTTTCATTAATTGAATTATTATCTTTTAAAATCATCGTACCACTATCGAAATCATCACCACTCATATCATTACTACCATCACTACTACCAACTGTACTCTTTAAGATGAATGTATTCATTGATTCAGCTTCATCCAATGACGATCCATGAGATTTTTTCATTCCATTGCTTTTATTTAATAAACCATTATTTTTAGATGGAACTTGTGGCAAAGGTTGATCTGGTGGTGACAATTTATTTGGTGTTTGTTGTTGTTGTTCATTAACCATCAAGGGAGGTAATGGTTGTTGTGCACTTTGTTTCTTTTTTTTTATACTTTTTTTTAAACATTCATCGATTAATGGTTTTAGTACTTCTTGAGGAGGTGTTGTGTTTTGAACCAAGAATGGATGTGCTAACAGTTCTAGAGCCGATGGTCTTTTCTCTGGATCCTTTTGACAACATTGTCCAATGAAATCATTTAATTCCTTTGAGAAATGATGTGGTTTTGAAAGAGTTGGTGGTGGTTTATTTGGTATCATTAACATTGCTCTCGTTGGTGGCATTGCATATAGGGGTGGAAATGATTCTGCCATCTCAATCGCTGTTATTCCTAATGACCATATATCACATTTTATATTATAGTTTTGACGTTTAATAATTTCGGGTGCCATCCAAAGTGGTGTACCAACTAATTGTGATGCTTCACCTCTTAAACTATCCTCTAATTGTGAACTAACACCGAAATCTATATTTTTTTATTAAAATCAATTAATTAATTATTTTATTATTTAATTTATTTTGGAAATTACATACCAGCTAATTTAACGATAGCATCCTCATTTATTAAAATATTAGCAGCTTTAATATCTCTATGAATAATATTTGATTGATGTAAATAATGTAAACCTTTTAAAGCTTGTTGTAATATTACAGAGATTTGTTTCTCTGTTAGAGATTTTTCAGTCAATTCTAACATATCCCTAATTGAATTTGCTGAACAATATTCCATAAGAATCCAAAGATTATCACCTTGTTGACCCGATCCAAAATAAGATACTATATTTGGTGATTTACATTGCTTTAGAATTGAAATTTCTTTTTCAATCTCCTCAGACTCTTTAATTGGAATGGATTTAATAGCTAAAATGAAATTTGTATCCTTATGAATCGCTTTATAAACTGTACCATAACTACCTGTACCTAATATACAATCCATTATAAACACTTGTTGTAAATCTTGGCAACCACTCCATTTATAATCAAAATCAACATGAACTTTATGTTGTACATTAAATGGAGTACCAATGTTATTATTACTACCGCTATTATTGTTATATATATTTAAATTACTACCACTATTACTATTTGCTAAATTTAAATTACTACCATTCTTTTTCTCTGCTTTTTTTAATGCTTTTGCTATATTCTTGGTTATATTTGCTGATCCTGAACCTACTACTTTATTTAAACTTTCAAATATTATCTTCCTCTCTTCTTCAAACTGTGCCCTTTCTTTATCTAATTGTTCTCTATCTTCTTTTAATTTTTGTTTAATCAATTCAATATCTTCATTGCTTTTCAAATGAATTAATAAATTCGATTTAATTTTTTCTTCCATTTAATAATAGTTAAAAAGTATAATATGATTTTTTTATTATTTATTGTTAATATTATTAATAATTTTTTAATTTCTTTTTTTCTTTTTTTCTTTTTTTTTTTTTTTATTATACTATATTTAAAAATAGGTAAGGAAAAAAAAAAAAAAAAAAATGAAGAATTTTTTATTTTTATTTTATTTTATTTTTATGTTATTTTTTATATGTAGAATTGGTTTTTATTCATTTATTATCTTTTTTTTTTTTTGTTTACAAATTTATAACAAAAAAAAAAAAAAAATTTGATTTGTTTTTTTTTTTTTAAATTTTTTTTTTTTAAAATTTTTTTTATTTTTTTTTTTTATCACGAAAAAATTCAAGTAATAGTTTTTTTTAATTGATTTTATTTTTTAATAATTTTTTTTAATAGTTTTAAATGGCTTAAAAAAAAATAAAATCAATTATCAGTTACATGATAATTTTTTTCCATTTTTAATACGAGGAAAATTTTATAATTTATTCAGTGAGATTTATGGTTATTGTGTAAAGTCAATTATTAATAATGGATAACTATGATAATTTTAACAATTACACCACAAAAGACATAGTTCCCAAGGAATTTAATTTTTCAAAAATATTAATTTAAACCTAATAAAAATTTTTAAAAGGTTTTTTTTTTTTTGTTTTTTTTATAATTTAAAAAAGTAAAAAATAAAAATGAAAAACTAAAGAGAATAAAAGTTTTTTTTTTTTATTAACAATTAAAATTTTTTTTAGTTTTTTTAATTAAATCTAAAACATAATTTGCATGACCTTTTGATCTTGAACAATCTTGATTTTCACAAATTAATTTCGAAGTTTTATTTGCAAGTAGAAGAGTTTCTGGTAATAGTTTACAAAGTTTTAATTTGTTTTCAGTGGTTGGATTATTAGATAAACAACGTATGAAACCAGCATGAATTTTCAAAATATTTGGATACAAGGGATAATATTTTTCATAAATCCCCAATGATTGAGATTCTTTATTCTTTGATTCTAAAAAGAGACCTAAATCACCAATGAATTCAAAACCTTTTTCATCATTAGTCCCACCTGTTAACCAATTTAATATTGATGATAATGATGATGATGATGATGATGATGATTGGTTGACATTAATTAATGTTGTTAATTGCCATTCTTGTTCAGCTAATTCTCTTGCGATTTGATAGTTATTAATTGCTTCATCGAAATTATTTAATCTAATACCCATTGTACCTCTTTCAATAAAAGTTGATCTAAATTCAATTCTAATCTTTGAGCATAAAGCAACCAATAAACAAATTGATAAAAATATTGATAATTGTTTCTTGAGGTGGTTGTTATTGCCACCAAAACATAGATTTTGTATAATCATAATAAAAACAATAGATAAAAATGAATATTCAAAGTATTCTATAAACCACCAATGTGTAGAGAATATTTTAAATATTGATTTACTTATAAGACAACCTATTACACCAATGATTAATGTTGTCTTTATTGTTGTTGTTATTTTCTTCGGAAAATGATGGATAGTAGTTTGTTTTTTAATTTTGTTTGTTTGTTGATTATGATTTAAAAAAATGTTAAACCAATGATTTGGTAACAATAAAATGTAAAATATACACATGAAATAAGAGAAAGTACCAATTCTCAAACCTGAAGAACCCATCATTATATGCATTGAAATGCCAAAAATAAACGATGGTAATGATAGTTTTTCAATATGTAAAAAAACTACCAAAAATAACTCGATGACAATTGTGAAACATGATACCACCATCATTGGATTTAACCAATGAAATTGTTTGAAATAGGTAGTATCGATCAATGGCAACATCATTTGATTTATATAATCTCTAAACTCTGGACCAATCATTCTTGGTAAAACAGATCCATCAATCCATGACCAATGTAATTTTGCAACTGATGTCCAAAAATAAACTATTGATAGTTGTAATAATAATAATTTTAATTGCCAACATGATATCATGTTATTGTTATTATTATTCTTATTATTATTATTATTATTATTATTATTATTATTATTATTATTATTATTTGTGTCATCATCATAATCTTTAGATTTAACTTTATTTAATGAATGTTTTTGTTGCCAATCAATTGTAGATAATAAAAATAATACCAATACTAATAAATAATGATGTTGATAGTTATCAGATTGGCTAGATAAAACTATATAAGCTTTTAATAGAGCCAATAAAAAAGGTTCAAAATATTTAATATTAACCGATAGGGCACATCTTATTGAGATAACACCACCAACAATTACTGATATTAAAAATGATTTTTCATTGATTAATGAATCGATTGAAAATAAAGACTTTATGAAATTATCAAATTCAATTGGAAAATGACTTGCATTTATGAATGAACCAGATGTCAACATTGTTTGAGTGACCCAAAAATTTGATAACCTTGGAATCTCTAACCAACAATCAATAGCCATCATCATATAGAAAATGAATTGAAAGCATTGAACCTTTAATCGATTGAATTTAAAATCAAAAAAGAATCTATCTAACAAATTGGATTTATCCTTTTTTCTAAAATCAAATCGTTTTGATAAAATTTCTTTATTATTAGAAAAATTGGTTGTTGTTGTTGTTGCTGTTGCTGTTGTTTTTGATCTTTGTTTTTTTGACAAAGATCCTTTGATATCTCCTCTATTATTGGTTGACGACACATTTCCATCAAGTCTGTCCATTGTTTCGAATAGAGTATATTGTAATTAATTGGTTTATAGGTCTTTGAATTATAAAAATCGATCTTACACTTGCTATCAATTGCTGTTGGTGAAAACATACGCCAACTAAATCTTTCGTCGTGTAGTTTTAAATCCAATTCTCCAAATGTAATTGTTTCTGGTTCTCTTTTACCAATGTTTTCGTTGGGAATATCTTTTTTGTCAAAATAAAATCTATAATAAAATGAAATTGGGAAATAACTTTGTACCAATAAAAATAATAATATAAATATAGAAACTCCAATTTTCATATTACCACCTTTATTTTTTTTTTTTATTTTTTTTCTTTTTTACTTATTGGATAATACGGTTTAAAGGAAAATAAAAATTAAAAAAAAAAAAAAAAATGTGAGAGTAAAAAAAAAAATCTTTTTATTTTTTTTTTTTGTTTTTTTTTTAATTTTTTTTGAATTTTTTTTGAATTTTTTTTTAAAACAGTATTTGATAATCATTTTTTTTAGATAATTTAGGTGTAACATAGGAAACAATGTCAACATTTACATTTTTAATTATTGGAAAAAATGATAACCCATTATATGAAATTGAATTCCCTATAACTGTACAAAAGAAAGAAACTTATGTTCATCAATATATAGCACATGGTTCTTTAGATATAGTTGAAGAACATGTTTGGAAATCAAATAATATGTATTTAAAGATTATAGATAAATTTAATAAAATTCAAATTTCTTCTTTTGTTACTGCTGGTCGTATGTTTTTTCACATTATAATAATAATAATATTTATCTCCTTTACTAATTTCTTTTTTTTTTTAAAAAAAATTAAAATAAAAAAAGATATAAAGTTTATGTTACTCCACGAAAAAAAGGATGAGGATGCAATTAAAAACTTTTTTGTTGAAGTACACGACCTTTATTTAAAAGTAAATTTTTTTTTTTTTTTTTTTTTTTTTTTTTTTTTTTAAACGATAATATTTTTTTACTAACCATTTTAATTATTTAGATACTATTAAATCCATTTTATGAATATAATAAACCTATAACATCAACAGCTTTTGATGCAAAGGTTAGAAAAATTGGAACTAGATATTTTTAATGTATAAATAAATAAAAAAAATAAAAAAAATTTAGAGTTTAAGTTGGAGATTTTTATATGGCTAACAATATATTAAACATAAAATGGATATTGAAATATAGTATAAATAAAAATGAACATAATTAAAATTTTATTAAATAATAATAGTACTATTTGATATTAAAGAAGGATAATATTTCCAAAGTTATTAAATAAAATTTTTTTTTTTTTTTTTTTCATTCGTTTTATTTGGTTTGAATTTTTTTAATTACATTATTATTTTTTTTATTTTTATTTTAAAATTAAAATTAAGTTGATTGAGAAGGTTTATAATCGGGAGTAATTAATTCATCGATAAAATCAGATAAGATAGTACCAACCATTTCTCTATCAGGAACACTATGAGCAGAGCCATAAATTGGAGCGGTACCATCTTTTGGTAAATTTTTTGAATTATCTTTAACAAATTGAATTGAATATTTTAGATCTTCGATAAACATTGTCTCCATACCAATCATTTTAGCGGTTACACAAACATGTAAAGAGTTTGGTCTTTGGAGAGCATTTAAATGCCAACCCTTCTTTGACATATAATCATTGACATAAAAGATATTGTCACAAGTGAAAGCAATTACCATGGCCAATGGGTCACCAATGATTTGAAGACCATTGATTGATCTTAAGCCTTGGATGATTTTCTCGGTAGTTTGCATTACACCTTTTGCTTTTTCAAGGAAACCATCATGACCCATTCCGACGAGGGAAGCCCAACAAGCAGCAACCAAACCACCAGGACGACTACCTGGTAAAGTTGGAGATGCATAAATACCACCAGGCCAATTTGGAGCAACGAAATACATTGCTCTTCTTAGTTTCTTATTGGAAAAGAGTACAACAGAGGTACCCTTTGCAGCGTAACCAAACTTATGAGTATCGATTGATATTGAGCTAACTCCAGGAACACGGAAATCAAACAATGGTATATCATAGCCCAACTCTTCAGCAAATGGTAAAATGAAACCACCTAAACAAGCATCAACATGACAACCAATATCATTATCTTTGGCGAGTTTTGCAATCTCAACGATTGGATCAATAATACCATGTGGAAAGTTAACAGCTGAACCAGCCACAAGAATGGTATTCTTATTGATTGCATTTTTCATTGCAACTAGATCGACTTTGTAGGTATTTGGATCCACTGGAATATGTACGATTCTAATCTTTAGATATTCACATGCCTTATCAAATGCTGCATGAATGGTAACTGGTACTACAATCTCTGGTCTATCAGTTCTATCACTATAGAAATCTCTATAGGCTTTAACTGCCATGAAAATACTCTCTGTACCGCCTGATGTCAATGATCCAACCACTTTGGAATGTGCATTCAACATATTACTAACCATAGAGATTGTCTCTGTCTCAAATTTACGAATTGATGGGAAAACACTTGGATGTAATGGATTTGACAATGAAAACAATGAATAGGCTTCATTCAATAGTTTAGTGTGCTCACGCTCTCCCAAATAAACACATCCACTAACCTTTGAATCCACCCAATGTGATTCATCAACTTTGGCTAACTCCCTCATCTCCTCTATTAATTCTTTATGTTTAATGCCATTCAATGGTAATGTATAATGTGCATTACTAACATCAGTCTTGAATATTTTCTTTAATTCTACTTTTGCTTTTGCTCTTTCTTTCTTTACAACATCACTAACACCTGGTAATGATTTAAGTGATCTAAATATTGTTTTATTTAATTTATCTTTAAAGTCTATATTTTTTAAAAAAAAAAAAAAATTATAAAAAAAAAAAAAAAAAAAATTTAGTTTTATTTATTTTTTATTATTTTTATTTTTTTATTTTTATTTTTATTTTTATTTTTATTTTTATTTTTATTTTTATTTTTATTTTTATTTTATTTTTATTTACCTCTATCAGTGATAGTTTGATATGCAAAAATTGATGCTGCTGTTATACCAGCAGTTGCTAATACCAATTTAGCTGGTTGGTAATCTTTTAAATAATCATTTGCCGAGTTCATCATTTTCAAATGATTTGTTGTTTTTTAATAAAATAAAAAGTAAAAAAAAAAAAAAAATTTTGATGATAAAATTAAAAAAAAATAAAGAAAAAAAAAAATTAAAAAAAAATTAAAAAAAAATGTTTTTCACAAATTAAAATTAAAATTAAGATATTTTTTTAAATTTTTTATTTTATTTTTTTTTAAAAAATACACCGAGATTATTATCGTGTTTAAATAATGAAAATTATTATTACCAATTTTCTTTTTTATTTTTTATTAATACTTAATTTTTTTAGAAAAAAAGAGAATTTTATTTTTAATGAAAAAAAAAAAAAAAAAAAAATACAAAATAAAAATAATTAATAAATAAAAAAAATAAAAAAAAAATAAAAATTAAAAAAAAAATAAAATTAAAAACGAAAAAAAAAAAATTAAACCAGTCAAAAAAGAAAAAAAAAAAAAAAAATAGAAAATCTAATTTCTCAAAAACCATGGATAATTCAACAACACATAACAAAACCAAACCATTATGTTCAATTTGTAATATAAAAGAATTTATCTATACCTGTCCTAAATGTAAAAATATAAAATAGTAAGTAAAGAATTTTCTAAATCCTTTTTTATTTATTTTTTTTTTTTTCCAAATTTACTATAATATTAACATAAAATATTTTAGTTGTTCATTAGTTTGTTTTTCAAAACATAAAGAACTTGTAAATAATCATGAAATTAATGTAGAAATAAATGTAAATAAAGAAAATAAAATTGAGGAAAAAAATATAGACAGATCTGAAAATGAAAAAGAAGATATTGAAATTGAGGAATCAAGTTCACAATCAGAAGATGAGAATGATGAAGAATTCGAACCACTAGAAAATGAAGAAGATTCTGAAGGAGAGTTTGAAGAAGATTCTGAAGGAGAAAATGTAAAAGCAATAAGAAAAGAACCAATTGATAATTCTAAAGTTAGTAAATTTTCTGAAAGTTTAAGTTATTATAAAAAGGTTAATGATGAACAGTTTCAAAAATTAGATAATTCAAAATATATAAATAATGTTATAACTGTGAAAAGATTACAACAACTTATTTTGGAAATTGATCAACAACCTTCAGATCAAGATAGAATAGAATTATTACAAAAATATCGTAAAAAATTACCAGAATTTAACGATTTTATTTTAAAGGTTTTAGCAACAATTGATAATTTAGATTCTTTAACAATTGATGAAGATGGTAATTTAATTAAAAAATAAAAATATTGAATATTTATTTTTATATATATTATTTTATTTTTACTATTATTTTATTTTTTATTTAATGAAGTGGTTGAAGACCACACCAATCAGAAATGAAACAAGCTAAAACTCTTGTAATATCTCTTAAGCTTTCTAATGAAACACTTTCGTCAATACCATGAATTGAATTTGATTCTGGACCAAGACAAGTTGCAGGAATATTGTAATAGAGTTCAAAGAATCTACTATCGGTAGTACAAAGTACAGGTGTGTATTTTGCTTCAGTACCGAGTGCAGATTTATAGGTGGTACCCAATTGTTTCATCATATCACCAGAGGCACTATGGATACAACCTTCAGCTTGGAAACCATTCCATTCGATGGTATATGGTAATTCTTTTTCTTTGGCAGCACGATCAACTGTGTCGATAATAATTTTACGAACCGATTCTAATGGTGTACCTGGGTAGAAGCCAGCACGAAGATCAAATGAACATTCACATGGTACTGATGAAGTCCATTCACCACCACTGATCATACCAAGATTGAAATTCAATGGATGTGTAAACTTGTGGGAGAAAGCATCATGTTTTACAGTGTTCCATTCGACTTCAAGTTTTCTAAGTTCACTAACAACATGCATAGCGCCATCGATAGCATTAATACCTTTGCTCATCTCTAATGTGTGAGCTGGTCTACCACGTACATTAACTTTACACCAAACTAAACCCACTTGAGCAGTGATAATTTCTGGGAATGGTTCAGGAATGATGGCAGCATCAGCACGATAACCTCTCTCCAAACAGGCCAATGTACCATTACCGGTGCATTCCTCTTCAACGACGGTTTGGAGTAATACCTTGGCAGCTGGAGCAAAACCCAACTCTTTGATTGCTTTGTAGGCAATGATAAATGCAATAATACCTGCTTTCATATCACCACTACCTCTACCATAGAGACGACCATCCTTCACATAGGGTGAGAATGGGTTTTGAGTCCATAGTGAATCTCTACCGGTTGGCACAACATCAACATGTCCATTGAAAATTAATGATTTTCTCTCATTTTCAGGCTTGGATGCATGTTGGTTTGGTTTTGGTTCATGAATACCAATCACGTTCTCCTTTCCTTTGTATGACCAATTTACTGGTGAAAAACCTGGTAAATTTTTTATTTTCTCTAAATCGATTTCAAATCTATCTACCTTTAAATCCAATGACTTGAACACCTCTTCAACATATAATTGGACATCTTTCTCGTTACCCAATAATGAATCGAATGATACCATTTGCTTTAATTTTTCAATTGCTTCATTTTGTAATTTATCAACTACTTCAATTATTTTTTCATGTGTTGGATATTGGATTGAATTCATTTTTTTTTTTTTTTTTTTTTTTTTTTTTTTTTTTTTTTAAAAATGATTTATATAAAAAAAAAAAAGATATATATTTGTTAAATAAAAAAAAAGAACAATTGAATTAATGAAAAAAAAAAAAAAAAAAAAATTTTTAATTTTTTTTAAAAAAAAAAAAATCTTTTTTACCATTGTTTTTTTTTTTTTTTTAATTAATTTTTAATTATTTTTTTATTTTTTTTTTTTTTCAATTAATTAAAATTTCATTTAAATGAATTTTTTTTAATTTTTTTTTAATTTTTTTTTTATAATTTTTTTTTATTAATAATATTAATTTTCTTTATATTAATAAAAAAAATCATTAAAAATAATAAAACAATGTATTGGAAAATTAAAGAGAAATGTGATTATAATCATATGGTTTGGAGAAATGGAAAGGGTAAATCAACTCAAATTCATATTGAACCTAATGGAAGTACATTGAATGATCCATTTATCTATCGTATTAGTCGTGCGGTTGTATGTACTGCAGGGCCATTTTCAACATTTGATGGATATAATAGAAGTTTATTAATTTTAAAAGGGAATAGATTATCATTATTTCATAGACAAAAACCAAGTGAATCAATTGATTTAGATTATTTTAAACCATATAACTTTAATGGTGGTTATGAAACTGATTCAGTTTTTATACCAAATACTAATAATGGTATTGATGAAAAAAATAATAATCAACAAATATTAACGGTAGCAAATCATTTCATTGATAGTAATTGTTCAGTCTCACCAAATTCACCAATCTATACTCAACAACCATTAATACCAACTTCTCAATCAAATGAAATTGAAGAAACCTATGATTTTAGTGTTATTAGTAAAGATAGTGAAATCAATCACAAAGTTGAGGTATTATCATTTGATGATGATGATAATGATGAAGATATTGACGACCAAGAAAATCATCAAATCTCTAAAATCATCGATTTAAATCCATCAAATTTTGTAAATGATTCGACATTAATATTTTATAGCTACAATTCAGAATTAACATTTGAATATATTGGTATAGAGAATAGTAGATTAAAAGTATCATTATTATCTGATCAAACTTTAATCATAAAGGAATTATCTTTTGATCAGTTTAACCCTCAACATACAAAAATATCCATCACTCATACAAAAAGACCAATAAAATCTGAACCTTCAAAATTAATTTATGTTAAAATTGAACCAAAATCAATTTAAAATAAAAAATAAAAAATAAAAAAAATTAAAAATACATTAAAGAAATTTTTTTTTTTTTATATATAAAATCCTTTTATAGAATTATTTGGTTGAATAATTGAATTTAAGTAATACAACTTAAGAATAAAATCTATATTTTTTTTTTTTTTTTTTTTTTTAATAAATAACTAGATCATATAACCTTATCTTTTAGGGTTCTTCTTATTATTGCGCTGTTTTTCTACTGTTTTTTCAGTGGAAAGTATTATTCTATCATTGTATAAAACCAAACATTTAGAACACGCTGAACTTGGTATTCTTTTTAAAGCTGGAGAAAATGCATAAAAACGTTTCAATAGGGGAGTATCGGCAGAATATGAAGAATTTCTATAAAGATTTGTTATTAAATCTTGAATTATACCACATGAAAATAAAACCTCTTGTTTCAAAATAAGATGGAGTGGTAAAAAGTAATTAACCTCAATCTTATGTTCAACTCCATCAATAACTAATGTTAATATTTTTTTTTCTGGTTCAGATTTCAATTTTTCATTTACTTGTTCCTCTGAAAGTTTTGTAATCCATTTTTTGTAAGTCTCCTTTTCTTCTGATGTGTTTACTTTCAACTCAAGCGACTCCTTTGTATCATTAATGCTACGCAATCGTTCCATATTCTTTCGTTTGTTTTCTTGTTTTGTAAGATATCGAAATCTATTTTTTGCATACTTTACAGGATTAATAAATAAACTTTGAGTTATTTTAAACATTTTAGAAAGTACTCGATTCTTTCTGAAAAATTTATTTAAAATGCAACATAAAAATTTTTCAACGTTTTTTTATTTTTTTTTTATTTTATTTTTTAATATTTTTATTTTTATTTTATTTTTTTTTAATTTTTTTTTTTTAATTTTTTTTTTTTAGCAAGATCAATTTAAATTGTGTAATTAATTTACTTTTTTTATTTTTATTTTATATTTTTTTATTTTTTTTTTTTTTTAAAAAATAAATCCGATTATATACATATATTTTTATATATATATATACATATATATATAAATATTATAGAAAATAATAATAAATAAATAATAATAATGGAAGATTATGATATATATGGAGATTTTAAAGATGAGAAGAAACACACAGAAGATGAACTTGGTGAAGAGGAAACAGATAGTTCTAACTATAGAAATAGAGATAATGAAAATGATGAATCAATAAATGCTCGTAGTGAATCTAATAATCACGAAGATAACGATAACTATGAATCACGTAGAGATGATGATGACGACGATGATAAATCAAGAAGAAGTTCTAATATGGAAGGTGATAACGAGAATACTCATAGTATAAGATTAGTTGAGGATGAAAAATCTTATGATGAAAATGATGATGTAATATTGCTATTATTTATTATTTATTATTTATTATTTATTATTTATTATTTATTATTATTTATTTATTTATTATTAATTAAATTTTTTTATTATTTTTTTTCTTAAATTATTTTTTTTTAAATTTTTTTTTTTTATTAACATAATTTTATTTTAGAATATAATTGGATATGATGAAAGTGAACAAAATCCAACATCAAACAATAGCACAACAGCTAAGAATAATGGATCATCAACAACAAAATCATCATCAACAACGAAAACAACAACAGATACTACTGATTTATCACCAGCATTGTATATTAGTGGATTAGAGTGGTGGACAACGGATCAACAGCTTGAAAATGTATTTTTAGAGTTTGGAAAGATCGTTACATTAAAGATCTTTGAGAATGAAACCAATGGTAAATCAAAGGGCTATGCATTTGTAGAGTTTGAGGACACAGAGCAAGCTCAACTCGCCAAATCAAAAACAGAGAAAAAGGAAATCAATGGTAAAGAGATGACCATTCGTTTACTCTCTCAACAAAACTATCAAAATGCTCTAACTACAATAAAGAATATAAGTTTGGGACAATCTAATCCAAATCTACATTTAAATTCAGTATCTCAATTCCAAGGTGCTGCAATGGGTAGTACAAATATTAGTGGCCACCAATCATCTTCATTTTCTTCAACTCCACATGGTAATGGTGGTTTACATCCACATTTTACTGGTCCAGGTATTTCTTATCCATATCAACAACAGCAACAACAGCAACAGCAACCACCCTATGGTTTTGTTGATCCATACTCTAGAGGTGGTAGAGGTGGTAAGAGATCAGTTGGTGCAACAATGAGAGGTGGTTTACCCGGCAGAGGTGGTCCACCACCTCCAATTGGAATGCAACCAGAGTTTTACTCTCCACCAATGAGGGGTGGTTATATGGGTAGAGGTGGTAGAGGTACTCCTTTCCCTCCACCATATGGAGCTACAATACCTGGTGGTAGAGGGGGATACATGGGTAGAGGTGGTGCCCCTCCACCAAACATGATTGGCGGTCCACCACCTCCCTATTATTATCAAAGTGGTGGACCACCACCTCCAAATGGCGGCAGTAGTAGTGGCAGACCTTATTCTTCAAAAAGAGAGGAGTGGTCAAGCGGTGGTAGTTCACCTGATAGATACTCTGGAAGTGGTGCTGGTAGTGGTAGTGATTACCATGGTGAAAAGAGAAAGAGAGATGATGATACCGATGAAAGAGAAAGAGAAAGGGATAGAGAAAGGGAAAGAGAAAGAAGAGAAAGAGATGATTATGATAGTAGAAGAGACAGAGATAGAGATGATTATGATAGAAGAGATAGAGGCAGAGACAGAGATGATCACGAAAGTAGTAGCAGAAGAGATAGAGATGATCACGAAAGTAGTAGCAGAAGAGATAGAGACGATCATGAAAGTAGTAGCAGAAGAGATAAGGATGATTATGATAGCGGAAGCAACACTAGAAGGGATAGGGATGATCATGATAGTAGCAGCAGAAGAGATAGGGACAGAGATAGAGATAGAGATAGAGACAGAGACAGAGATAGAGACAGAGACAGAGATAGATCATCCGATAGAAGGAGCGAAAGTGCAAGAGATAAAGAAAGAGATGATAGATCATCCGACAATAGAAGTTCGAGAGACCATTACGATAGTGGTAGTAACAATAGAGATACATCTTCAAGTGGTGGTAGTGGTAAAAGAGAAAGTGGAAGTGATTCTTATTCTTCAAGTAAAAGCGATTCAAACAGAGATAGAGATGGAAGGGATTATACATCACCTAGTGGAAGTAAAAAGGATGGTAGAGATAGGGGAGATAACAATCAATCAAGTAGTAGCAGTAGAAGAGAGTCTGATCATTCCCATTCGTCCAGTAGAGATAGAGATAGAGATAGAGACAGAGATAGAGATAGAGATACCAGTAGCAGCAGAAGTAGCAGAAAAGAATCTTCTGACTCATCCAGTAATAGAGACAGAGACTCATCTTCAACCACTACCAAAGATAAATCTGAAACAATCAGATCAAGAGACTCATCAAATAAAAAAGATGAATTACAAAAAAGTGAATCATCAAGAGATAAAAAGAAAGAGGATACCTCAACAAGTGAGAGAGATTCAGATAAAACCTCTAATTCCTCAAGAAATGAAAGAGATCAAAGTGGTAGATCATCAAAATCCTCAACAAATTCGACAGTGTCTTCGTCATCGTCATCATCACCAACATCATCATCATCAACATCTATAATGAGTAAAACTGAAAGAATGAATCGAGAAAATGAAAAAGTAACCAAGCAAAAGGAAAAAGAAGCTGAAAAACAAAAAGAAATTGAAAGGGAAAAAGAAAAAATTAGAGAAAGAGAAAGAAAATTCCAAAAATCGTCAGCAACAGTAACACCTTCAACAAGGTCATCAAGAAGCTAAAAATAAAATTAACCAATAAATATATAATTTTTTTTTATTAATTTAAACATTTTTTTTTTTTTTTTTTTTTGTGAATTATAAAATAAAAAAAGAAAAAAAATCTTACAAATTTAACCATTCTTTGAACCTTCCCAAGATTTTTTATGTTTTTTTTTTTTTTTTAAATGTAAATTTTTTTTTTTATTTTTTCTTTTTATTAATCCAATAATATTAAAAAAAAAAAATGACAGAAGAAAATAAAGAGAATAGAGTTATTCAAGAATTAAGAGGTACACCAATATATTGTAGAAGTATTTCACCAGATCAAATTAAAATAGTTGAAAAATATATTGACGCACACACAATAAGTGGCGGACACAATCTTAAAAAGACAAAATTAAGTGGTAAATTAACAATATCAGGAAGTAGTTCAATTTATTTGGTGATGGCAAATTTAATAAAACAAGAGAAGCAAAACAATGTTAATATTATAATTAGTGATGAATTATACTGCGATACACCAAAGATTATAAAATCCTTTGGTTGTAATACTACTGAAATAAATGTAAACAAACCAGATTCTATTTTAACTCTTTTCCAAACCATTAAAAATGGAGGTTTTGGTGATAAAGATTCAACAAATATTCTCTTTTTTGAGAGTGCTTCAAATCCAAATGGAAATATATTCCCATTTGATATTATACCAAAGTTAAGGTTACTATCAAAAAAACTATATGTTGTTGTAGATAATACTTGGTTGACCCATATAATCTTTAATCCATTCAAATATGATGTGGATATAGTAGTCAACTCTTGTTCTAAATATTATAGTGCAGGTCAATGTATTTCTGGTATGATTATATCAAAGCATACCCAATTTATGAACTCTTTAGAGTCGTTTTCAAAAATTATGGGTTATCATGTCAGTGTAGACTATTGTAAACTATTACTTGAAAATTTTGATTCTCTCTCTGATCGTTTGGTAAAATCTCATAAAAACACTATAGAGTTAACAAAGGTTTTAAAATCATATTCTCTTAATATTCGTAATAGTTCAAATCCTGATGATCCTTCTCATCAATTGGCTTTAAAATATTATAATAATGTTAGTGTCGATGATAATCAAATAATTCACCCAAGTGTAATCAATGTATTCTTAAATAAACCAATTGGTCTCGTTAAACAATTACTTTTTGATAATAATATTATTACTCAAACTTCATTTGGAGCCAGTCATACAAAAGTTTGTAATTTTATTCATTCAGTCACTCCGACTTCAACTCAAATTAGAATTTCAGTTGGATATGGTCCAATTGATTTAGAAATGTTTTCATTTTTGAAAGAGAATTAATAAAAAAAATTTTAAAAAAAAAAAAAAAAATTAATGTAACCATATTAATTTTTAATAATATATTATTTACAAATAAAGAAACCAAAACCATTTTTTTATTTTTTAAAATAAAAAGAAATTCTTTTTTTATTTATGTATTTTTACCACAAAAGAAAAAAAAAATGATGTCGATTTTTTTACGTCATGTCATTTTTGCAAAATTTAAAAAAAAAACTAGTATCTCTTGATTATATCTTACATCCAATATTACAACTTCAAAGATAGTTTTTTTTTCCCTTATATATATTTTTATTTAAAAAAATATATAAAAACAAATAACAGATAATTCATTTTTAGAAAAAAAAATTTTAAGTGTTTTTGGTGGTAAAATTAAAAAGTAAAAATAGAAATTAATGAATATTGTGGGTTTCTTTCCAGCTGTTTAAAAAATTGCCAATAATGATTTTTATTTTTTTTTCAGAAATATATATATAAAAATAAAAAAATTTAAATATAATTAATTTTTGTTTTGGTACTATTATAATGATTAGGTTTTAATATGAGTCTATTATATAAACCACAAAAAAAAAAATTAAAAAATTAAAAAAAAAAAAACATCATAAATAATTATATTAAGAGGTATTAAGATTTAATTTTAGTATTTGGATTATAATGATAAAATAAGATTTATATCGAACATATACTATTTCTATTTTTTCACCATTTGTTCTATTATACAAATGTCAAACTCAAACATAAATTTCAAACTCCCAAATATTATTTTTTTTTTATTTATTTTTTTTTTTTTTTTTTATAAGTAAATAGTTTTTTGGATTCAAAAAAAAAAAAAAAATAATAAATTAAAAATTATTTTAAGAAATTATAAAAAATAATATTTCATTCTCTTAAAATTAAAAATCAATAATAAAAAAGAAAAGAAAATATAAAAATTAAAATATAAAAACTATAAATGGCATTTGACAGAGACTTATTTTATTTTTATTTAACTCCCGAGGAAATGGATGCAGCAAGAGCATATTTATATTCCTCAAGTACATCATCAATAGATATAAACAAACTAAGTAACTATAGTAATAATAATAGTATACCAAGTACACCAATAAAAAACAAAAATAATAATAATAATAATAATAATAATAATAATAATAATAATAATAATAATAATAATAATAATAATAATAATAATAATAATAATAATAATAATAATAATAATAATAATAATAATAATAATAATAATAATAATAATAATAATAATAATAATAATAATAATAATAATAATAATAATAATAATAAAAATAAAAATGAAAACAATTTTAATGGCGATAAACTTCTATCAGATGAAACACTTGGTTCTCGAGTTATGCCATTGTCCTCATCGATACCCATCTTGGAAACATTTATGAATGATGTAGATTTCGAATGTGAGTTTGATGAAACAAAACCTTTTTATCTAAAAAATTCATGTTCAACATTGAATTTTAATAATAATAATAATAATAATAATAATAATAATAATAATAATAATAATAATAATAATAATAATAATAATAATAATAATAATAATAATAATAATAATAATAATAATAATAATAATAATAATAATAATAATAATAATAATAATAATAATAATAATAATAATAATAATAATAATAATTTACAATTTTTTACTGTCCCAAGTCAATACACAACAAAATCAGTTTCAATACCAAATCGTTTTGTCACTTCAACTCCAATTATATTTTCAAAGTACAATGATACAAATTCAAACAGTGTGAATAAAAATAGTATTAAACGTTTTAAAAATATCTACATTTTGAAAAAAATATTATCAATTAAAAAAAAAAGAAATAATAAATAAAATAAATTTATTTGACTGATGAATTTAATAAAATTAAAAAAAATTCTTTTTTTTATAAAAAAATTCATTTTCATTTTTTCATTTTTTTATATTTTTTTTTTTTTTTCTAAATTTATTTTTGTCATTTGCAAAACGTAATAGCTATATAATAATATTAAAAATGACATTCGGTAAACAAGCAGATCCAGACTTAACCAAATTATTAGATAAGAAATTGGCTAGTAGGTATTAAAATCCTTCTTGTAATTAATTTTGAATATTACTGACATATTTTTCTTTATCTTTTTTTTTTCAGTAAAATTAAATGGAAATAGAACTGTTCACGGAATATTAAGAGGATTTGATACATTTATGAATATAGCCTTGAAGGATACAGTTGAAGTGGTTTCACCAACTGAAAAATATGAAATTGGTATGGTTATCATTAGAGGTAACTCAATTCTTTTAATGGAACCATTAGAATCAATGTAAGCAACATCAACAATCTCATATATAACAATAATATTGTAACCTTTAATAACATCACTTTAATTTTTATTATTATTATATTAGGGTATACATTCCAAAAACAGAACAGCAATAATTAACGAAAAAAAAAAAAACTATACACACGACTCTTTTTATCATTTTTTTTTTTCAAATATTATTATTTCTAACCACAAATTATAGTTTCAAGGTTAAAAGAATAATAATATTTTGTAATATATGGTTAAGAAAAAAAAAAAAATTAGCAATAAAGTATTTCATTTTTATTTTATCAAATCAATATTGATTTTTTTCTTTTGAAAAAAATATCACCCAAAACTCATCTTATTGCTTCGGAAAACATCATGATCAGAAAAAAAAGTTAACACACAAACTATTTTTTTTTTTTTTTTTTTTTTTTTTTCTCAAAACTAAAATTTTTTAATTTTTTTTTATAATTTTTTTTTAAAAGAAAAAATAGTTTTATAAAAAATAATGATATTATATAAAGATTTAATTGGTAATTCTCATGATGATTTATTAACTGATAAATATGAAATAGTGGAGGGAGATGTAACATTTGAAGTAAAGACTAAAATGATAACTAAAGATCTTAATGTGGTTGTAAATAACAATTTTGGTGGAATGATTTCAACGATGGCTGACAATGGTTCTGTCACTTTATCATCCAATTTAGAGGACGAATTTGAGAATGTTGAAGCAGCAGGTACATTTCAAATCAATAATTTAGTAGAGCAATTAAGATTGGTTGAAACATCATTTGACAAGAAATCCTATCTAACCTATATGAAACTTTACATCAAAGATTTAATCAATCACATTAAACAACAACAACCAAATATTTTAACAGAAAAAATTGAACTCATTCAAAAAGGCATACAATCATTTGTTAAAACAATGATGGATGGTGAAAACTTTAAAAAATATTCTTTTTTCACTGGTTCAAGCATGGATGCCAATGGTTTGGTTGCCACAATGTATTATAAAGATGATGATCCAACTACACCTACTTTTGTTTTTATAAAATATGGTCTATCCCCTGTTGTAGTATAAAATTAAAAATGTATAATAATTTAAAAAAAAAAAAAAAAAAAAAAACAATAAATTATAATTCAATAACTCAAATTGAAATACTTAAAAAAAAAAAGTGACAGTAATTGGAAATTTTTAAACACTTTATTTTCAATTTATTTACATTTTAAAAATGTCTAATTGACCTAATAGTTTTTATTATCAATTAAAACTACTCCTGATTGTCATAGATTCTTTTATATTTAATTTTAAATTGTTACCAAGATAAAGGAATAACCAAATGAATAGTGATATCATTAAAGCTAAAAATATAAAACTATCTCTACACCATGTACTTGGTGTTATTGATTTTTGTTGTTGCTTTTTAAGTTCTTGTTGTTGTTGTTGTTGTTGTTGTTGTTGTTGTTGTTGTTGTTGTTGTTGTTGTTGTTGTTGTTGTTGTTGTTGTTGTTGTTGTTGTTGTTGTTGTTGTTGTTTTTGTTGTTTTTGTTGTTTTTGTTGTTGATGTTGATGTTGATGTTGTTTTAATTGGATTTGTTCTTGGTCTTTCTGTTGTTTTCTTATCATTTCATCATTTTGATTTTTTCGGTTAGTTAATGTTGTAGTTGTGGAGTTTAAATCCAATAACTTTAAGTCGCTATCAAAATTAATATTATCATTTATACTACTGCTACTATTGGTTGTTGTTGATGATATCGTTCTTGTTGATAATGATGGTCTGTAGGGTGTAAAATTATTGTATTGATTATTACTATTATTGTTATTATTTTCACTATTATTTTGGTTGTTATTATTATTTTTATTAAAATTAAATTCATTTAGAGTTGTATTTTTACCTATATTTGTGTATCTGTTACTATAGGTTGAATTTGTAATGAAACTATTATCGAAGTGATTTGATGAAATTGGAGAGGGAGAAGTTTTAACTGGGACTGCACTGATTGAGGCAGTTTTCATCATTGAAGATGTTGCCATATCTTGGAATAAGGAAAAACCTGGTGTGTGATGAATTTGTGGAGTACTTTGATAATTGTTTGGTGTATTCATACCACCAATGGTGCTATTATTTATTTTTGACAATGGTGTCTTAATTATTGTTGTTCTAAGATGTGATGTATTTAATACTGATAATTTATTACTTTCATATGTATTTGAGTTGGTCATTTGATATTGTACCGTTCCAAAATTATTATTATTTATATTATTATTAAGATTATCACTGAAATTATTTGATGGTGTTTTCATTAATGCTGATATATTAGATTCAAGTTGTGTTTGCTGTTGTTGTTGTTGTTGTTGTTGTTGTTGTTGTTGTTGTTGTTGTTGTTGTTGTTGTTGTTGTTGTTGTTGTTGTTGTTGTTGTTGTTGTTGTTGTTGTTGTTGTTGTTGATCTTGATATTGAACTTTTTTAATTGTACTTGGATGGGATGGAGTTTGCATCATTGAAGATTTTAAAGGTTGAAGTGGAGTTTGTTGAACTATATTTTGAGGATAAATTGGATAATCATTCAATATTGTGGTATTATTATGTGTATCATCGTTATTTAAAGATGGGTTGATTGTATCGTACAGTATCATTGATAAAGATTTACCAGAAGCTTCCTTTTCAATTTGTAACTCTAAATTAGCTCGAGAAATCTCCTCTGTTGAGAATTTATTTTTTTTATTGATTATTCTATCCTTTAAATTGTTATTTGGGTCCAACATCTCTATTAAACTGTGGATACAATTTACGACACGGACTGGATTCTTACCTTCGAATAGATCCAAGGTTTGAAAGATAACGGGGACTCCAAACCTTTGACATTGCGAAATGAATGAATTTATATTCTCAATACGTAGGAAATACTTTGTAGATCCCATAGATTTCGGGTCGATTATCTTATCGATTCTACCTGGAAAGTATAGATTGATTAATCGACATAATACAACACCATCATCGATCAATTGTATCAAATCATTGCTACCTCTATCAATACTTTCATTTCTTTGATTAAAATAATCTTTAATCCATTCCAAAACTGCCAATTTCCTTTTTAAATATAATACCGCCTTTTTATCCTTTCTTTGGTCTGTAAACATTTTATTAAAAAATATACAAATAACAAAGATAAATAAAAAAAAAAAAAAAAATTGTAAAAAAAAAAAAAAAAAAATTTTTAATTTCAAATTTTAATTTTTTGAAAATAAAAATTGGTTTAATATTATTATAAATAAATGGTCAAAAAAAAAAAAAATTCTTTTTTTAGAAATACAAAGTTTTAAATTCATTTTTTTTTTTAGTAATGCAAAAAACAAGTTTTGTTGATTGAAAACTATAAACTAATATTTATAATATTTTTTTGCCATGGAAACTTTTGTTTTTATTGGTTTTCAATCGAAATTACCATAATGATAAAAATTATAATTTCCTTTTTTATTATTTTTTTTATTTTTTTTTTTATTTTATTTTTTTATTTTATTTTATTTTTATCAAAATTGTTGTTACCCCTTTAACCATATTATTTTAATAGTTTATGCATTTAAAACTATTATTTATTTAATTATTGATATTATTTTTCACAGATTTTTTGAATTTTTTGCACATATGAAAAAAAAAAGTTTTCTGGTTGGTGAAAAAAATAATTACAACCAGGTTTAACAAATAAAGTTTTTTTTATGGTTGTGAAAAAAAAAAACATAAACTTTTTTTTTTTATTTTTTTTTTTCTATCTGTTGAACCTGGTTTTAAAATTTTTTTTCTTCATAACAAACTTTTTTTTTTTTTTTTTTTCGATAAGCATTTACAACAAAAAAAAAAACTTTATCATAATAAAATGTAGTTAAACTAGTATTATTAATAGTTTTTAAAATAAATAATTAATAGGTTTTAAATTGATTTTGTAAAACTCAATAAAAAAATAATTAAGAAATATAATTAAATAATTTAAAAAATTAAAAAAAAAAAGAAGAAAATAATTTTTTTTTTTTAAAAAAAAAGGGTAATTATAAATTTTGGTCTATTATTACTTTTTTTATTTTTTTTTTATTTCGATTATTACTTTATTTTTTCAAAAAAGTAATATTTACTTTATTTTTTTGTTGCATAAAATTGTTGTATTAATATTATATTATTATTATTATTATTATTATTATTATTATTATTATTATTATTATTATTATTATTATTATTATTATTATTATTATTATTATTATTATATTTAAGCTTTATTATCGGCAGTGTCGGTTGATTTATGATGAGTAGACTGAGCTGGGGCATGTAAAGCGTTTCTTCTTGCTTGTTCTTCAGCTACTTTGTGAGAGACTTGAATTTCTTCCTTTGGGATTTCTTTACCGAACCAACCATAGATTTTACGGAGAGCATCTTTGTTGATTGGTTCAATTTTACCACGGAGAATATAGGTTACACCTAATTTAATAAAATCCATTGGGATATACCAAAGGAAACACCAGATCCAAGCACAAACTGCCCAACCCCAACCACAACCTTGGAAATTAGTACCACTAACTGGATAACGTGGGTCATCGCTAAAAGAGTCATGTGGATAACCACGGAAACCATAGACACCGATAAAGGTGGCAACAACTTGAGACATAATGAATGCAAAGATAACGAGATTACCTGGACGTTCAAAATATGAGAAACCTTGACTACGAGAAACGAAAATTGTTGCAAGACCAGAGATTGAAACTTGAAGATAGATGAGACCACGAAGTTCATTGTCTGTTAAAATACGAAGATGGATAACGTCATGGAACCAAGAACCGTCGTGAATGATAGCAAAGAATACAATGGTTGAGCCAACCAAGTAGAAACCATAGCAGAGTGCCATAGTAAAGACTTCGAAAAGATTCCATTGATCCGGTTCATTTCTAGCTCTTACACGATCTTTAGAGATTGTCAACATGGTACCATCATTCAAGATGGCAATGATAACAGTGGCAATAGTTGGGAATTTAAAGTTCCAAGCGACAGTGAGAATACCAAAGGTAGTACAGATACGAACGGTTGCAGCGACAGAGTAGATTACGTAATTTCTCATACGTTGGAAAATCTTACGAGAGGCGATAATGGCATCAATAATGACAGAGAGACCAGATGAAGTTAAAACAATATCAGAGACGGAACGAGCTGCATCGGTAGCACCTGCTACGGCAATACCAATTTGAGCTTTCTTGAGGGCTGGTGCATCGTTTACACCATCACCAGTCATACCAACTACATGTTTTCTCTTTTGAAGTTGTTCAACCACTTTGTATTTATGTTCTGGCCACATTTCAGCAAAACCATCAGCCATTTCAATGACTTCACCCTCAGAGACACCTAAATCATTATTCTCGAGATATGGAATAGTGAAAAGATTACCACCCATACCGAGACGTCTGGCAGTTTCTTTGGCAATAGCCAATTGATCACCAGTAATCATCTTGACTGATACACCCATTTCGAGTGCACGTTTAATGGTATCTTCAGTATCGTGTCTTGGTGGATCGAATAATGGAATTAAACCTTCGAAATGCCAAATCTTAAAGTCTGGTGCATCATAAGAGACTGAAACACCTAAAGCACGATAACCACGATCAGCGAGATTTTCAATTTCTTTCTCAACTTGTTCACCTACTTGTTTATAATTATCAGCTTCTCTCAAGATAATTTGTGGAGCACCTTTGGCAGCTTTAAATTGTTTACCATTTGGACCATTGACAAGACCCATTGCTTTCTTATCCTCTGGATTGAATGGGTAATGTTTAACGATTTCATTGGAGGTATAGTCAAGATTTGGATATGTATCACGACAATAGTTTGAGATTGCTTTATCTATGGCATCTTGATCTTCACCTTCGGAACAAGCTAAAAATGCATGGAATACAATGTCGTCTTTAGAGGTTTCACCAACTGGAAGTGGTTCATCGACTGTCAAAATGTTCAAAGTGAGAGTACCAGTTTTATCGGAACATAAAATATCCATAGCGGCTAATTCTTCAATGGATGCAAGACGGGAGACGATAGCTTTCTTTTTAGAGAGTTGAGTAGCACCAATAGCCATAGTAACTGAAAGTACAGTTGGCATAGCAATTGGGATACCACCTACCAATAAAACCAAGGCGTTATTCAATGGTAAACAACGACCACCACCTACACCACGGCAAAAACCACCATAACCAAAGAAATCGACCAACAATTCAACGAGTACCCATATTGCGATGAAAGTAATACAAAAGAGACCAATGTTTCTAAGAATAACTTGGAGATGACCATGACCTTCGGTTTCTTGTACCAAATTTGCAGCACGACCAAAGAAAGTATTAACACCAGTTGCTGTGACAACACATTTGGCTTCACCTTGTTTCATTGCTGAACCAGAGTAAACTTCATCACCAATCTTTTTAGTTACTGGCAATGATTCACCAGTCAATGAGGATTGATCGATTTTAACTTGTTCGGCCTCAATAACTCTACAATCGGCTGGAATGATGGCACCAATCTTTAACATTACAACATCACCTGGTACAATATCTGGTGATGGTAACATAACCCATTCACCATCTCTCATACAACGAATTTGACTAACCAATGAATTCTTCAAGGCTTCGACTGCATTACCTGCTGTGTTTTCTTCAATGAAACCAATAGTTGCATTCAAGAGTAATAATGCACAAATTAATATAAAATCTACCCAATCTAACAATGCGATAGATACAATGGCTGCAACTTCCATAGTCCATGATAATGGATTCCACATAAAATATAAAAATTCTAAAATTGGATATCTCTTGACATCTGGAATTGCATTTGGTCCGACTTCCTCCAATCTAAAAAAAAAAATTTAAATAATAATAAAAAAAAAAAAATTAATATGATATATAATTATTTAAAAAAAAAAAATCATAACTAAATTTACCTTTTTTGAGCTTCAGCTTTTGTTAAACCGTTGGCATTTGCTTTTAGTTCTTCTAAAATATTATCCAATGGTTTAATACCTTCTTTCTCTCTTTCAAGAGTTTTTCTATAATTTGATGCTCTTTGTTTGGTTCTTCTTGATTCCAAAACCTCTGGATTTTCAAATAATTCTTGGTGAAGTTTTGGTACCCAAGTTGATCTATAGTTATAATCTTCTTCCTTTTTACCACTACTGCTACCAGCTTCAGTATTTTTACTGCTTGGGTAACCTGAAATGGTTTTCAAGGATGATTCACCAACATTATCAGATGGAACATTAATATTTGAATTTTCGGCAATTCTATCCATCTCAATACCTTCCTCATTATTTGCACGAACAGCTGGTTCTGAATGAGGTGTTGTTTGTTGTTGGTGTTCTTGTTCTTGTTGTTGTTGTTGTTGTTCTTTGTTGTGATTTTCATGTAAAACATCACTACTAATATTTGATTTTGGTGAGGATTCTGCAGAGTTGATTGCAGATGACTCTGGTGAATTCTTTGGAATATTATTATCCATTTTTTTTTTTTTTTTTTTTTTTTAAAGATTATTTAAATCTATTTAAGAAAAAAAAAAATTAAAAAAATTTTTTATATATATAAAATTACAAATTTATTTCAAAAAAAAATAAAAAAAATTTAGAATGTTAGTTTTATTTTCATAAATTTTTATATATATATATAATAAAAAAAAAAATTAAAAAAAAAATTGGATGTATAATTTTTATTGTATATTATATATTATTATTATTTTCGTGTTATTTGATAATAAGAAAGGAAATAAAAAATTAAATTTTATTATTATATAAAAAAAAATTTAAAAAAATGGACAGAAAAAAGAAAAAAAAAAAAAAAAAACAAAATATATAAATTACCACCACAATTTAGAACAACTACTATTTTAAAGAAATTTTTAAAAATAATAAATAAAAAAAAAATATCTTGTGTGGTGTGTGTGAAATTATCTTTTGGGTGTGGAATGAAATATTATTTCTTGTTTAAACAAAATTTACCATATGATTTAATTATTATTATTATTATAATTATTATTATTACTATTATTATTATTTTTAAAAAACTATTATTATATTTATTAAAAGGAATTATCCAACAAAAAAAAAAAAAAAAACAAAAAAAAAAAATTAATTTATTATTTAGTTTATTATTATTATTATTATTATTATTATTATTATTATTATTATTATTATTATTATTATTATTATTATTATTATTATTATTATTATTATTATTATTATTATTATTATTATTATTATTATTATTATTATTATTATTATTATTATTATTATTATTATTATTATTATTATTATTATTATTATTATTATTATTATTATTATTATATATATATAAAACTATTTTTAAAGGTCATTTGAAAAATAATAAAAAAATATTATTTTTTTTAAAAGGATTTTTCAAGTGATCGATATAAATGTTTTTTTTTTTTTATTTCCAAAATTCTGACCCTCCAATTAATAATAAAATTAATTTATTTTTATCTGTTATTTTTTTTTTTTTTTTTTTTTATTTTATTTTATTTTATTTTTTTATTTTTTTATATTTTTTTGAATTTTATTTTATTATTTTTTTATTTTTTTTTTTATAGATTGAAAATAAAATTGGTGTGCACAATTTAAAAAAAAAAAATGTATGAAAATGTGAAAGTTTAAAAAGAGATAAAAATAAAGTGGTATCACAAAAAACTTACAATTGATTGAGATTTTTTTTTTTTTAAAATTTTTTTTTTATTGTAATTATTAATTATTGTGAACAATTAATTTTTTTAATTCTTTTAAATTTTTATTTTTAAAAGGTTAAATTGTTTATTGTATTTACTAGAACTATTATTGTTATTATTGTTACTTTTATTTAAAAGATACTCCAACATATTACACTATGGTTGATAATTGGGAACGAAAAAATAAATTATGTATTATTTAATATGATTTTTTTTTTTTTATTTGTTTTTGTTTTTGTTTTGTTTTTTTGATTTTTTTTTTTTTTTTTTTTTTTTTTTTTTTTTTAATAAATATTTATTTAAAGAAGTTTTAAAATTCTAAAAATAAATGTGAAAAAATTGAATATATAATTTGAGGTTTTATTTAAATAATTTTTTTATTTAAATGGATTTTTAATATTATAAATTTTTTTTATGCGACTAAAAAAAAGTAATTGGTGAAATGAAAAAAAAAATTTTTTTTTGGTAACCTTTTTATATTGAAATTTTTTAGGAGCACCGCGGTGGGTAATAAAAATAAAATAAAATTAATTTTAATTATTTTTTGATCTGATGTGTATTCAAAAAAAAAAAAAAACCAAATTAAATTCTCAAAAGGAAAGTCTGAAATGCAACATATTACTGTATGGAAACATTATGCTTCTTTCATTAAAATTTAAATTAAATTAATATCACCACCTTTCAGCGATAGAGTGCTGGCATAAAAAAAAAAAAACGAATTTTAAAAAGGAAGGTGGTTTTTTTTCAAAAAAAAAAAAAAAATAATATTTTTTTTTTATTTTTTATTTTTATTTTTTGAAAAAAAAATACTCTGAAAAAACATTTTGATTTTTCAAACCGGTCCTTCCTAAAAAGGAAGCGGTGATCTATGTTGGTGACATAGTGTTATAAATAAAAAAAATTTATTTTTAAATATTTATGCACGCGTTCTGTTGGGAATCCACCTTTTTAACTCCCACATATTAACTTTATAGTCTGATAATGTTTCCAGATCAAAACATTCTATTTTTGTCTGTTCATAAATTCTATTGTTAAAATTATTTATATCACCATTATTACTATTTGACTCTGTAATTCTATTAATAATTTCTGCAGAATGATTCTTTGGTTTAAAAATATTAAAAATAATTATTCCCTATTAAAAAAAAGTTGTTAGTTTTTAAAACAATCATTTAAATAAACAAACAAATAATTTTAAATTTTTTTTTTTTTTTTTTTTTTCATTTGATTTCAACACAATCATAAATGATGAGTTTCTGACGACACAAAAAAAAATTCTGACCACATCACCAATTTTTTTAAAAGAAAAATTAATCAGAAAATTTAACCCTTTAAATAAAATCACAATTATATTTTTTTTTATCGGAAATTATTAATATAAGAAAAAAAAAAAAAATCTATTTATAAATTGTATTTGTTTTTTTTTAATTCTTTTTTTTTTTTTTTCAATTCTTTTTAATTTTTTTTTTTTTTTTTTAATAATAAAAAATTGATTAATCAATCACAACATATGACAAGTTTTTTTTTTTTTCACCCTTCACCAAAAAATAGGAATGTAATATGAGAAAAAATGACCCTTTGCAAATAATTTTGTAGTGTTATTTATAATGGAGCATGACTCCAAATCTGCTCCCATTTTTTTTTTTTTAAATGAAAATATTTGCAGCTTTTTTTTTTTTTCATCATAAAAAATAAAAATAGCGAGAAAATTTTTTTTATAAAAAAACTTTTTTTTTGAAAACGCTATTATGGTTAATTGAAAAAAAAAAAAAAAAATAAAAATAAAAAAAAAAAAAGAAAATCGGCCAACCTTTTTTTTTAGAAAAAAATAAATTATTATTGTTATAAACCTTACCTTTGCAACAGATTCAGATACTCTATTTATACCAGATAATTCATCCCATGATTGAATTATTCTATTACCAGTAGTTTCTCGGAGATTATTATCGGATTTTTCATTTCTATTTTGAATGATAATACCATATTGTGCATGAATTAAATCAGGTTTCAATTTATAAAGGATATAATCACAACCATACTTTATACCTGATCTTGGAATCCAACCTAATGACCTAAAATAATGATATGCAATATATTTTGAAACAAATGAATTCTCAATCGTTTGAAATTCTTTCCAACATTCTTGGATTGTCATCTAAAAAAAACAATAATAATATTATTATTTTTAATATCCATCGTCTAAAAAAAAAAAATATGAAATTTTCTTCTTACCTTTACCATTGTTTTTTTATTAGTATCTAAGTTATTAGCTTTACTGATTTTATCAGATGATTTTGGTCTTCTTAAAATTGTTAAACAACCTAACGAATAGATTAAATAAAATGCTTCACATAAACTAAGTTGTAAATATTCAACCTTTTCTCGAGTTGACGATTTCTCTTCCCTATCACTTTTATTCTCATCAATTTTAATATGATCATTACTCTCCAAATGAGTTGTTTTTTGTTGTTTTAATGTTCTCTCCTCTATGTTTATATCGTTAATAGATTTTGTTTCTGCTATTGATGTTGTAGTCATTGTTGTTGTTGTTATGGTATTGGCAGAATTTGTTGGTGTTGCTTTTGTAACTAATAATTGATCTTCAATATTATTACTATCTCTTGATCTTTTATTTTCTTTTTTTTTAATATGAAAACCAGAGCCACTTGTTGAAGTGCTTTTTATATTATCAAATATTGGAAAACTTCTTGATAATATACCTTTACCGTAGGAACCATGTTTATATAAATCCAATCCTTGTTCATAATCAATGATTTTCACTCCATATCCTAAATATTCTCCAAAGTAATGTTTATATTTTAACTCATCCGATGTGGTTGGCAATTGTTTAACACTAGTCGCATCAAAACCATTATTATTATTATTCTTCTTAAAACCCTCTCTTTTATTGTTACCATTACTTCTTATATTGACAGTATTTGATGTTTCCATTTTAATTATGAACACGTTTTTTATTTATTTATTTTTTTTTTTTAAAAATTTCAAATCGAATTAAAAAAAATAAAAAAAAATAAAAAATAAAATAAAATAAAAAAAATTATATTTCTGTTTTAAGGTTTGTAAAAAAACAATAAAAAAAAAAAACCCAAATAATTCAATTTCTGTTAATCTCTTTTTTTTTAAAATAATTAAAAAAAAATTAAAAAATAAAAATTTTAAACTAAAGAGAATTTATCTCAAATTATTTAAAAAACATTGACAATAAAACCAAGGAAGTCGATAATTATTTTTAAAAGACCATTTATATCTATTTATTATAACACTTTGAAAATTTAATATTTAACAGATTCTAAACCATCTATATTATTGAAAATAATTTAATTTTTTTTTTAAAAAAAAAAAAAAATGGTTAGAAATATATATTTTTTTTTTTTTAATATTAATATTGTTATTAATTACCTTTGAAGTATAAAAAGATTGGGTCGGTTTCACCTGGTTTGTAGTACATTAAAGCGACGTGACCATCAGCATCCATATTTTCACCAGTGTAGAATTTGTATTCGTCGAATTTACCGAGGACACTTTTAACGAAATCAGTGGCGTCTTTTTTGAAGTCAGCAACACGACCTGGGTTTGATTCTTCGAGTTTGGCCATGAGATCCTTCATGTAGGCTTTGATGTAACCAGTGTATGATTTTTTATCGAATGAGGTTTCGACAAGTCTCAAAGCATTGACAATGTTGATAACTTGTTGGACACCAGCAGCATCAACACCTTCATCTTCTTCGGTTTCCTCAGCAGCAGCATTAGCACCAGTGTTAACTTTAACATCTAAATCGATGGTGACCATTTTAGCTTGAACTTCAAAGATTAAACCATTGAAGATTTCATTCATTGCGTAGGCATCTGAGCATAATTCATCATGTGAATAACCAACTGTTTAAAAATATTTTTTAAAAAAAAATAAAAAAAATAAAAAAAATAAAATAAATAAAATACACAATTAAAAGTTAATATTTATTTTTTTTTTTTTTGTAAAAAACTAATTCGTTCAATTTCTTCAATCTTTATCTCTTTGAATCTATCTCGTTAAATTAATTTCATATTACTATAGAAACCTACCAATATCTTTGAAAACTCTCATTATGTGATAAAACTTTCTCTGTGTATATGATACGATAAAGGATACAAAACTAAAAATTTGTGTGACATTTTTTTTTCGGTAGGCCGAATTTTTTTTTTTTAAAATTTTTTTGAAAAAAAAAAAAAAAAAAAAATTAAAATTAATATTTATTTTTAAAAACCGTTGATTCACTTCCATATAACAACCCCTCATATATTCACAAAGAAATCGTTAACATTTTTTTTTTTTTTATTATTATTATTATTATTATTTTTTTTTTTCCGTTAATAGGTTTTAAAAATATATTGAAAAAAAAAAAAATAAAAAAAATTAAAAAAATAAAAAAAAAATAAAATATACAATTTTCAGGAAAACCATTTTTGTCCAAAGTCCCAAAAAAAAAAAAAAAAACCAAAGTTTTCCTAAAACATATATTACATTTTTGATTATTTTATTTGTTGTTTAAGTAAATTTAATTGTTTGTTGATTGTTTCAATTTTTTGAGAGTTTTCCAATTTAATGTAAGGAGTTTCTTTGATATGAAGATCCTTATGTAATGGCTCAACGCTTAATCTTATATCATTACTATTGATAATGTTTTCTTTCGATTGTGTTTTAGTTGTGGAGGTTGTTGTAGTTATTTGTTTTTGAGGTTGTTGAATTTGAGAATGATTTAATGATTTTACATTATCGATTGGTTTGTTAACTGAATTCTTGGTTACATTAATTGTTGTAGACGATGAGGCAGATTTTTGTTGTTGTTGTTGTTGTTGTTGTTGTTGTTGTTGTTGTTGTTGTTGTTGTTGTTGTTGTTGTTGTTGTTGTTGTTGTTGTTGTTGTTGTTGTTGTTGTTGTTGTTTTTGTTGATTCGATGGTTGTATATACATGGATTTAGCTTGTTGTTGGCCATTTGATGGTTCTTGGTTATTTGATTGTAATGGTTGTTTATCATTTAGTTTTGGTGTTGGTTTTGTGACTCTACTAGATGATGGTGCAGCTGATGTTGTTGATGAGGATTTGCTCGATCTAAGTTTTTTTTCTTTAATATCATTGATTAAAGATTTGTATTTGTTATTTCTTGTATCAAATTCATAGGAGAGTAGTTGATTATGTAAACGTAATTCTTTGATAACTTCATTAATATTTACTAAAAACTGGTAAATTGAAGATATTAGATATTTTTTTTTTTTTTTTTTTTTTTTTTTTTTTTTTTAAAATTTTAACTCACATCATGAGAAATTTGGTATTTATCACCAATTGTTGAAGATTGTAAAATTTGGGATAAAAAACTAACTTGATTTTTAATGATATCAGGATTTAGAGTTATTAGAGAGAGGGGGAGTTGCGATGGTCTTGGTTCTTTTGGTTGTATGAATAGTTGTTTATCATTGGTGTCTGATTTTGGAGGAAGAGAAGTTTTCTTTGTTTTTATATCGGCATCAATCTTTCTTATATGATCTTTTAGTTGTTTAGTCTCTTGATCTAATTTCAATAGATTATCGATTGTATTCTTTACCCACTCTTTGTCTTTTGTCTCTTTAATTTCTTTTGGTTCCTCTTTTTTAACTTTGGTATTTCTATCATCATCTAAATCTGATATTGATACAGTTTGTAAATCTTCATGTGTTCTTTTATTTCCAATTGAATTGTTAATAATACCATTGGATGACGAAGACGATGATGATGACGATGATGTCGTTGTTGTTGAATTATTTGTATTTTTATTATTATTATAATTATTTTTATTTGAATTTTTAAATTGTTGTTGAATTTGATAAATTTCTCTTTGATATTGTTGATATTGTTGTTGTAATTCCATTTGATGTTGTTGATTTAAAGTTGTTATTTGTTGTTGTAACTTCTGTTGTAATTGTTTATTCGATTGATCTAAATGTTTATTTTCGAGATTAAATTGTGAGAGTTGTTTAAGTTGATCATCAAATGATTGTTGATATTGTCTTCTGTTTGAAATGAGTTGATCTTGAAGTTGTTGAATTTGAAGTTTATAGGTTTGCAAATGTTGTTGATATTGTTGTTGTTGATGATGTTGTTGATCTAGTTGAGTGTTATTGATCAACTGCTTAGTCTCTTTCAAGTGTATCTCCAATCGATCGAATAGGGTTGATTTTTCATCCAATAGGATCGATAGTTGTTGATAACGTTGATTGAAATCATTCTCAATCTTTGTAAGACCATCATCGAATTCACGTTGATTCAATTGCTTACATTCTTCAATCTTTAATGAAATCAATTCTTGAAGATCGGTCAAAGTTGAATCTACTTGGGTTGGTGAAGGGCCACCTTGATTTGATAAATTCTTTATATATTGTTGAAGATTTTCTTTTTCATCAGAGAGTGATTGTTGTTGGTTGACCAAAGCAGATGGTATCAAGGTATTTGAAATTGAGGCCAATATAGTGATTAGAGTGGTTGAGAAATTTATAATATTCTTTTGATGAAGTTGTTGATAGTTTTCTTTCATCTCCTTTATGAATGTTTCAGTTTTATGATGATTGTTAGAGTTTTGATTATTGAGTTTAGAGAGATAAGTATCCTCCAATTTATCCAATTGTTGTTTGTAAAGTGACTCTTGATCCAATAGTTGTTTTGAGGTTTGTTTTTGTAGAGTGATGAGTTTTTGTTGGTTCTCTTGATCGGATTGTTGTTTCTGTTGTTCGTATTGTTGTTGTTGTTGTTTTTGTTCGAGTTTCAATTGATCGGATTGTTGTTGTTTCAAATGATCCAATTTCTGATAGTCTTGTCTAATGTCTTTCAATTGATTTTTAACAACAACCAATTCTGATGCCATTGAACGATAGTCTTCTTTTTCCTTTTGATGTTGGTCGGCTTGAGTGGTAAATTCATGTAGTTTTCTTTGGACATCATCAACCAATTCCTTATGAGTTGCCTCCAAGTTATTCAAAGCTCTCTCATAGTCACCAATTAATATTGTCTTTGAATGTAATTGTAGCTCTAGCTCTTGATTCAATTGATGTAACTTTGAAATGTTCGCAGTGAGGCTTTGAATATCTTGTCTATAGTTTTCATGAATGGTTTGAGTTTGTTCAGTCTCCAAAGAGGAAGCATAGAATTCTTCACGAATTCTTTTAATCTGTGAACGTAACTCTGTGATTTCGTTGACTTTGTTCGAGAGAGCTTTATGATGATCATGTTGAAGTTGTTGAAGTTCTTGTTGATGTTGTTCAAAGATACTTTGAATTTCGTGGTCCTTCTCATTGAGTAAATTCTCATAGGCTATGATAGAGTTGTTCAATTGTTCAATTGTAAACAACTGCTCTTTGAAATGTTTTTCCAATTCTTCATAGTGTTGTTTCAAACGTTCATAGTGAGCCTTTAATTGATCCAATTTTAATCGGGTAGATTTCAAATCCTTTTCCAATTGTTCAATCTCTTGATTATCCAATTGATTCTGTTCACCCAATTGATTGTTCAATCGATCTAATCTATGTTTCAATTCTAAATTGATCGATTGTAATTCCTTATTTCTATCTGATAGCTCTTGTTCAATGGCTCCTTGTTCCTTTAATGAATCCTCCAATTGTTTTTGTGATCTTTCATTATTTTTCTTTTGATTCTTTAACTCTTGATTGGCTGTTAAAATTTGATTCTTTAAATCCTTAATCTCATCATCATAGCCATCAATTTTATGATTTAATTCCTCGATTAGAGTAAGTTGTTGTATTATCTTATCTTTATCCTCTGGATCTTTTGTATATTGAATAACAACTTGTTGTTGTTGTGGTTGTGGTTGTAGTTGTCCCTGTTGGTTATCTTTATCTTTGTTTTTTTTATCCTTATCATTTTGGTTTGCTATTATATTTGATAGTTGATCAATTTCATTTTTTAACTTTTCTTCTTTTTGTTTTTGTTTTTCTAATTTCTCTTTCAAAACTTGATTAACTTTATCTAACTTAACAATGACATTATCTCTCTCTTCCAATTGTTTGGTTTTCTCATCCAATTGAACCTTTAGGTCAATGTTTTGCTGAAACATATTCTTCTCTTCACTTGTCATCGATAAGCTACTATCCATATAAAATATTCTCATCTTTAAATCAAAGTTCTCTTTTTTATAATTTTCAATGGTTTTAATCATATCTTTTAATGTTTCGCCATAATCTTGTGATTGTCTAATATTGTTACCACTATTATTTATCATTGGTGGTGATGATTGACCATTCATCATACTCATTGTATTAATACCACCATTTTGTAATTCCTCTAAACTATTGGTACTACTAAATACTCTATTGATTGGTGTATTTGTTCTACTAACAATATTAGTATTACCACCACCACCACCACCACCACCACCACCGTTATTTATATCTAATTGGAAGGGTAATGTCCCTGAAATAGAGTCAATTAATTGATTAAATGAAAGCTGTCTTTTATGCCCACCACCATGACCATTCATTTTTGAGGTTGTTGATGTTGTTTGTGTTGAAAGTTGTTGTTGTTGTTGTTTTTGAGGTTGTTGTTGTTGTTTTAAATCTGCTTCTGGGTCAAAATCTTCTATCTCAGTTTCTTCCCATCCGTTCATTCTTTTATTAGTCTTTTCTTTTGATTTTTTTTTTTTTTTTTTTTTTTTTTTTTTTTTGTAATAATAATATTATGATTTATTTATTAATTAAAATAAACAAATTGTATAATATATTTCTTCCTTTTTATTTTTTTATTTAAATAAAAAATAAATAGGAATATTACAAAAATATAAAAGATTATTTTATCTTTTCTTATAATATGTGCCGCCTTCTTTTTGATTTAAATTCACCAAAAAAAAAAAAAAAAAAAAAAAAAAAAAAAAAAAAAAAAAATATGAAATTTTTTAAAAAAAAAAAAAAAAATCCAATTTTGTTTTAATTAAAATCTATCAAATATACAGCAATAATTTATTATTTAAACTTTTTTAAAATATATTCTATTTTTCAAAAAAAATAATTTTAAGGGCATTTCAATATTTGATAATTAAAAAAAATATTGTTTTTTTTCCCAAAACACCCTTTTTTTTAATGTATTTTTAATATTTGAATTAAAGCCATTTTTAAATTAGAAGAAAAAAAATGGATTTCCAATTATATTTTTTTAGTCTTTATTGAATCTATCCAAAATATTTAATATTTTATTTTTTTTAATTTTTTATTTTTTTATTTTTTTTTTTTCAAATTTTCATAAAGACAAATTAAATTGACAAATTTATTTTTTATTTTTTTTTATTTCAAAATTTATTTTTTTAAAATTTTTGACCAAGCAACAACCGACACATTGATGAAGGTTTATTTTTTTTATTTGTTTAATTTTTTTTTTATTCACACAAATTTTTAACACAATTTTTTATTAAGAAATTGAACCTTTATAGAAAACAAAAGATAAATACATAAAACAAAATAAAAATAAAAATTAATATATCCATATTCAAAAACAAGACATGTCTGAAGATAGAGTTGTAATTGATTTGGATGGGCCAATGGATAATATTTCTTACCCACTAAGAAATGGTATAAATAACAATAATAATAATAATAGTAATAATAATAATAATAATAATAATATTAATAATAATAATAATAATAATAATAATAATAATAATAATAATAATAATAATAATAATAATAATAATAATAATAATAATAATAATAATAATAATAATAATAATAATAATAATAATAATAATAATAATAATAATAATAATAATAATAATAATAATAGTAATAATAATTATAATAATAGTAGTAAAAGAGATACAGTATCTAGTTGTAATGACATACCAATTATTGGTGAATTGGCATCTACCCCAACATTACTAAGTGGAACACCAAAAACGAATATAAACAATACGAATACAACTACGACAATAGCCACATCAACTACAACAGCAAGTAATATAAACTCAAATACACAATCCACCAATAAAATACAAACAACATCAATAACTACACCAACATCAACATCAATGTCAATATCAACATCAACATCAGCATCAACATCAACATTAACCCCAACAACGGCACCTGCGCCTGCACCAACAGTAGCAGCAACAACAGCAACAGCAGCAGTAGCAACTCCAAAAACAATGAGATTTGAGGTAAATTTAAAAAGTCTAAGAGGCGACGTAGACTACAAAGAATTGGTTAAAAAGCGTATTCAAGAACAAAGCAAATCAAAGATAAATAGTGGTTTTTATAGAGCACCAGGTGCTCCAAACGATTTGAAAGAAAGTTTTGAAATTGAAAAAGAATTGATGACTCAATTAAAACCAAAGAACAGATTAACACAAGTTATCGATAAAATTGAACGTATCAATACACTAGGGTCCGCCATCAATTACAATGAGGATCATTCAGCCTCCTCTGAGGATCAATACGATGATGATGACTCATTCATAGATGACGAAGAGGTACAAGAGTTTGACGCTGATTTAGAAACTAGTTTTGGTGGTTTCTTTGTAAACCAAGGTGGTATCTCTCATAAGGAAAGAACTCTTGATTTTGAAGATGATTATGAAGATGATGACGACGATGATTACGATGATTATAGGAAACAAATTTTAAATAATCCTTATCAAGATAATGATGACAATCTTAATAGTAACAACAATAATATTATTAATAATAACAATAATAATAATAATAGTAGTAATAATAATAATAATAATAATAATAATAATAATAATAATAATAATAATAATAATAATAGTAATAGTAGTAGTAATAGTAATAGTAGTAATAATAATAATAACAATAGCAATAATGACAATAATAATAATAATAATAATAATAATAATAATAATAATAATAATAATAATAATAATAATAACAATAATAATAATAATAATAATAATAATGATACTGATAATAATAATTCAAGTGGGTATAATCAAAATAGTGGTATAATAGAAGAGGAAGAAGAAGAATATTTTCAAAGTAGTAAAAGTGATAGAGATACTGATGGTGGAAGCGCACCATCTTCAACCTCAAAGAAAAGAAAAATTGGTGAGGATTCTTTGAGTGCAAATAAAAAACCTAAACTTGTACTATTAGATATTCAATCACCAGAGATTGAAACGTTGGTTGTAAAATTAGAATCTGAAATTGATTCTTGTATTGTATTACCTTTTGGCAGAAAAAAATAATTTATTTATACTTTATACTAACAAAAACAATTATTATTATTACTATTTTTATTATTATTATTATTTATAGGCCAAGCAGCAAAAGATGATATTAAATTGTTACCAAGGAAAGTTAGTGGATTATTAGCACAATTATATGATATGTTAAGAAGAACAAATGCACAAGGATTTTTACCAGGTAGTGTTTTGGCAAGATTATCAACGAAATGGGGAATTAAAGATAAAACCATTAGAAATCATCTAAAAAGAGCATGGGAAGAGAATGGTGAGAAAACTCAAAACAAATCATCAAAGATCATTGAAAATTTAAATGGTTTAATCAATTCATTCGAAGAGCTAATAAAAAGAGAATTTAATGAACAGGTTTCTGCGGCAGCTGCCGCCGGTTCAGATAAACCTTCTGAATATATTTGGAGTAGGGAAGCAAGAGAAATCATATTTGAGATTGTTAAAACCAATAAAGAGATCATCGAATTAAAGAACTCAACACTATTAATCGAAGCAGAGAAATCAGGTAAGCAACCACCTGGTTTAATCATTGAGAAAACCTCTAGAGCAAATCTTTATAAAAAGATCGTCAATATGCTAGTCGATACTGGTATCACTCCCAAATCATTGGCAACCGCTTACACAAGTGTCAGATCAGTTGAAAGAAAAAAAGAAAAGAAATTAGAAGATGCAAAAGCCGCCCTACAATTAGCTGAAAATGAACAACAACAACAACAACAACAACAACAACAACAACAACAACAACAACAACAACAACATCAACATAACAATAGTAATAACAACATTAATATTAATAAAAATAATGGTAATAAACAAACGAATATTACAACTTCATCTTCATCCCATTCGTCCAATATGGCACCCCCACCCTCAATTCAAATCAATAATGGTGGTAGTAGTAGCAATAGGAGCGAAAAAAGTGATAGAGATAGAGATAGGGATAGAGATAGAGATAGAGATAGAGACAGAGAAAGGGAAAGAGATAGGGATAGAGACAGAGATAGGGATAGAAGCCATCATAAAAGTAGTAGTAGCAGCAGTGACAAAGAAAAAAGAAGAGAGAGAACCGACAAAGACAGAGGTGATAGAAGTGATAAAGACAGGGATAGAAGTCATAGGAGTGACAAAGATAAAGGTGAAAGAAGTGATAGAGACAAAGAAAAATCAAGAGAAAGATCAGAAAGAAGCGATAGAGATAAAGAGAAGTCAAGAGATAGAGGAGAAAGAAAAAGCAATAGTAATAACAATAACGGAATGATAGGTGGCAATGGAAGTATTTTTATGAACCATAACAATAGCAATAATAACAATAATAGTAATATTAATAATAATAATAATAATAATAATAATAATAATATTAATAATAATAATAATAATAATAATAATAATAATAATAATAATAATAATAATAATAATAATAATAACAATAATTATAATAATAATAATAATAATTATAATAATAACTATAATTATAATAATAATGGTAATAATCAAAATAGTATGACAAGTGGTACTATTATTAATAGTAATAGTGGAAGTAGTAGCAAACATTCCTCAACATCGCCTTCACCATCAAATAGAGAGACTGAAAAAGAAAGAGAGAGAAGAAAAGAAAAAGAAAGAGAAAAAAGAAAAGAAAAAGAAAGAGAAAGAGAAAAAGAAAAAGAAAGGGAAAGGGAAAGAGAAAGAGATAAGGACCTTGGAAAAGAAAAAAAAATTAACATCTCTATGGATTCTGATATTATTGAAGACATTATCTCTCATAAAAATTTGAAAAATTAATTAATAATTTTTTTTCTCAAAAACACATAATGTTAGACATAAAAAAAACTGGAAAATTTAATCAAATTAAATCTTTTTTTAACATTTCTGGTCTCGCAGAAAAAAAAACATTTGCCTACAGCCCACTTTTTTTTTTTTTTTTCCATTATTCATTATTCTTTTTTTTTTTGTATCAATTAACATACAATGAGGTAAACAAATAAAAAAAAAGAAGGGAAATAATTTTTAAAATCTTTTGTTTTTTCTTCATTTCCAAATAAACAATTTTGAAAAAAAAAAAAAAGAAATTAAATGGAAAATTTGAAAATTCGGTTGTTTATTTATTTGTTTGTTGTCATTTTTTTTTTTTTTTTTTTTGCACATATATTTTTTGTAAAAAATATGTATACATTGTAAATATTTTTTTTTCAGCGAAATTAAAAAAAAAAATTAGTTTTGAGAGCGACAGAAAAAAAAATAAAAAAGGTATGGATATTAATTGATGATGATTAGTATTATTATTATTATTATTGTTGTTATTATTTTATTATTATTGTTATTATTTATAATTTTCAATTAATCTTCTACAAATGTCGGTGAATAATTCATTGATATTTTGGCCAGAGGCAGCGGAAGTTTCAAAGAAAATGGCATTACCCAATTCAGAGATGTAACGATTAACTTCATCCACTTGAACCTCTCTATTTGGAAGATCAACTTTATTACCGGCCAATGCCAAAATGAGATTTGGTGATGCATGTTTTTGTAACTCTGAAACCCATCTCTTCAAGGTTTCGAATGTATTCTTTTTGGTGATATCATAAACTACGACTGCAGCTGCAGCACCTCTATAATACATTGGAGTTAAAGATCTATAACGTTCTTGTCCTGCAGTATCCCATATCTCTAATTTAATATTTATATTATCCACTACCATACTTTTAACTAAAAATGCAGCTCTAAAATAAATAATAAAATAAAAAAAATTTAATTAATCTTTTTGCTACTATATTATTGTCATTATTTTTTTTTGATTATAAAATAGTGATTACCCAATGGTTGAATCAGTTGGACCAAATTCATTTCTAACTAATCTTGAAGAGATACATGTTTTGCCTGTATTCATTTCACCCAATAAAACTAGTTTGAAACCTTTATCAAATTTATTTCTATTATCTGTGTTTGAATTTGAAACTACAATACCACTATTTTGATTATTTGCTTTATTATCTTGTGATCCACCGCCACAGCATCCTCCTTTTGCTGCTGGTTGTCCATTGTTGTTTACAGTTGACATTTTATCGTTTATATATTATTTCTCTTTTTTTTTTTTTTTTTTTTTTGTCTTTTTTTTTTTTTTGGGGTGTGGGAAATTTTTTTTTTTTTTTTTGTTAATTACTAAATTCAAAACAATGTTTTAGTTTTTTTTTTTTTTACAATATAAATAATATTTTTTTTTTTTTAATTAAAAGAAAAAAAATGGCGAGAATCAAAGAAGAATAAAAAATTTATAAATAGATATGTACAAAATTATGTGAAAAAAAAAGATATATTATTATTTTATTGAATATTTATATTAATAAAAATAAATAATAAAATAAACAAAAAAAAATAAAAAACTAAAGTGGTATAAGTTAAAAATTAATTCCAATATTATTTTTGTGTGAGGTAAAGAGTAAAAATAAAAAAAAAAATAAAAAAAAAATAAAAAAAAAAAAAAATAAAAATAAAATGAAAAATTTTTGTCAACGAATTTTTTTTTTTTTTTTTTTTTTTTTTTTTTTTTTCCAAACAATCTAAAATATCAATTTATTTTATAATTAAATAATATTTGAAAAAAAAAAAATATAAAATAAATAAAACATTATAAAATAAAACCTTAATTAAGTTGCACTTATGAAATAATTATCTATTTTTTCTGAGTTTTTTTTTTTTTTTTATTTATTGTTATTGAAGTCTTTTTAGTTCAAATAATTTAACATCTAAATTTGAATGGAGTTCCCAGCTCGAATAATTTTTTTTTTTTCAAGGAACTTATTATTATAAGCTATACATCAAGTTTTAAATAAATAAGAAAATTTAAATTAAAAAAATTAAAACAAAAAATTAAAAAAAAAATAAATTTTATTCACACAAAAAAAAATAAAAAAAAAAAAAAAAAAAAAAAATTTTTAAAAAAAAAATTAATAATAATCCCACACACAATTTTCCACCATACTTTTATTCAACAATATTTTTTATTTTTCTCTTTTTTTAATTATTTTTTAAAGTTTTTTTTTTTTTCTCTATTAAAAATATTTTAATATATTTGTAGAGTATATAATCAAGTTTATATTAATAACTACATTCCTAGTTTATACAAAGAATAATTTACATATTTATTTTATTATTATTTTTTTTTTTTAAAAAGAAAATAAAAAAATAATAAAAAAAAATAAAAACAAAAACAATACATAGTAATTATAATAAAAATAATGAATAGTCAAAAATTACCAGACTTGTATGAGTTTTTGGGTGTTGCACCAGAATCAACAGATGATCAAATAAAGAAAGCATATAGAAAATTGGCAATGAAATACCACCCTGATAAAAATCCGGGTTCAGACGAAAAAGTATACAGAGTTTTTTTATTTTTTTATTTTTTTAGTTTTTAATTTTTAATTATTTCCTAATTGTTTCATTCTCATTATAGTTTAAAGAGTTAAATGCTGTTTACGAGATATTATCGGACCCTCAAAAAAAGAAAACCTACGATTTATTTAGAGACTCCAATATGTCTATGCCAGAGTTTGCAGCAAGAAGTGGTCAAGATTATGCAACATTAGAGAAAGAGATCGAAGGTTTTATGTGTGGTTCTGTTATTGGTTTATTATATTCTCTAATTGCAATTTCTGTTAATATTATTTTCGGTATACCTTTAACAACTGCATTCTTTCGTATGTAAAAATAAATTACATAAAGAAAAAATATATACATATTAATTTAACAATTAAAATATATATTTATATACATATTAAATATAGCATCAATGGTATTTTTTATATCACCCGCAATTATAACAAAAGGTAGTAATTTTTCAAAAGGGTTTATATTGGGAGGAGCAACAGGTGTAATAATGTCGCCTGTGTTCTTTGCAGTACAAATCTTTTCATACAGTAAATATTTGATTGAGAAACCAATAAAATATATTTTGGGTAGAATGGATGGAAATAACTCTACTAATGTTGGTAGCGCACCAACATTATTATTGGACGAAGAAGATTGGGAATTTATAAATAAACAAAAGTTAGAATACGAAAAAATCGATGAAATCGAAAGAAATTGGACATTTTTACATGAAAACCAAGATAAATACAATGATAAGGATTTTAGAAACCTATCGCTATATCAAAGTTCTTTAGAAAATATCAAAATCACAGTTAAGGTTATTAAAGAACATTATGAAAAACAAGATAATTCTTTTGAATCCGAATTAATTTTAACAAAACTATTAGAATCTTTGGTTGTAAATATTTATTTTATTTTTATTTTTATTATTTTTTTTCTTTAAATTATTAATATAATTTTTTTTTCTCCAATAGTTTATAAATGATATAGAGCTTATATTTAAGAATAATAGTAATAATAATAATAATAATAATAATAATACTGAAGGAAATAGTGAAGATAGTGGTAGTACTAATAAGGAAATTAGTCAAAGTAGTATTAGTAATGATATGGAAAGTATCTCCAAAAGAATTGAGTCAGTTTTAAATTTAGTTTTAGGGTTCATTACAAGTGAACATAGTGGGTATTTAGTGAATATGAGGATTTTAACCTTGATAAAAAATATGGAGATATTTTTAGAAGAGTACGTTTTCAATCAGTTTGAATATTATCAAATTTAAAATACAAATATATAACCACTAGTAACCCTGTACATTTTCAAATAATTTTTTTATTAATAAATATTATTTTCTTTTTTTTTTTTTTTTTTGAAAGAAAAAAAAAAAAAATAAAAAAAAAATAAAAAAAAATATCTTTAAAAATACAATCTCCTACAAATTATTATTTTCATTTTGGTTTGTTAAATTCAAAATTATAGCTGTTGATTGTTCAGTTTCATTTTCACATAAATTTTCTCCGTTTGTAGAACATAATGAAGCGATATCATATACACTGGAACTTGGAATAACACTTTTAGAGTTTGAGGATTCATTTTGATTATTCTGATTTTCCACATTATTTGAATTTATTGAATATGTTACATTATCCATTTCAATAGATGTTTCCATTGATAATGACATCCCACCAGACAATTCTAAATTTGATGGGAATAATGATTTTCTTCTATTATATTTTGACCACATTGAATCTTTAATTATTAAAAGAAAAATAAAAAATAAAAATATAATAGGATCGGTTATTATTTATTATTAATTTTTAATTTCTAATTATATTTAAGTAAATACATACCAAAACTTGATTTATCAGAATTATATGAAGTGGTTTTAACATGTCTAAATAATAAATAATTTCTAAATTTTCCATTTGCTAAAACAATCATTACAACAACCATTTGACTTGTATCAATACACATTGTTAAAAAATTACTTAAAATCTTATTTTTTAAAGTTTGGTCATATTTAAATTGAAATATAAATTCTTCGGCAAATGTCAATGAAAATGTTAAGACCAATGTTATTAATAAAACTTTTGTTTTAAAAATCATATCTTTATAATGTTCAAATGGACTTTTTTTTTTATGTTTTTGTAGATTTCTTAAT
>CM069765.1:9322500-9347500 GCA_036169595.1 Dictyostelium firmibasis | reverse complement strand
CATCCTCTGGTCAATGTGGATATGCACCTGTTCAATGTCCACCACCTCCAAACTGTTCTGAATCTTTAGGTTGTAACTCTACAAATGGTAGATGTGAATATAGATCGGTTGGATGCAGTAGTTCTTGATCTTTTTATAAATAATAGTTTTAATAAAAAATCGCAACACTTTGATTTTTATCAACGCCATTTTTAATTATTTTTTTTTTTTTTTTATTAGATTTAGTGTTAAGATAAAATCTGAGTTGTTTGGAAGAAAACATATAAAAAAAAAACCTAGAAAATAAAAAATCCTAAAAATGATTTATAATATTATAAATCCTAAAATTGTTTTTTTTTTTGAAATAATTAGCTACAAACAAATTTTTTGAATTAAGAATTGAATGGTTATTATATTTTTACAAAAGAAAAATATGATTTATTGGTGTAATTGATTGAAAAATTGATTCATAATATCAGCCATTTTAGTATCATTGGTTGATAAACCTGAACAGTCATGAGTTGCAAGTGTAACTTCAACTCTATTATAAACATTAAACCATTCTGGGTGGTGATTCATCTTTTATTTTTATTATTATCATTATTATTTTTTTTTTATCATTATTATTTATTATTTTATTATTATTATTAGTATTAGTTTTAATTATAAAAGGGAAAGTTATAAAAAAAATAAATAAAAAATAAAAAAAAATTTACTTGTTCTGCAACTAATGCAACTCTTGTCATAAAACTGAAAGCTTGATTAAAATCTTTAAATGTAAAAGTTTTTTTGATTGCATCTCTTCCTGTGACCATTTCCCAATCTTTTGGGATTAATTCCTTTCTTTGTTCTTCAGTTAATAAAGTTGGTGCCATTTTAGTTCTTGTGTGTTTGTTCAACAGTTTTAAAAAAAAAAAAAAAAAAAAAATTTTCTAAAAAAAACTAAAAAATAAAAATAAAAAAATAAAAATTTTATTAAAAAAATAAAAAAAAAAATAAATACAAAAAAAAATACATATATAAATAGCATTTGTTTTAATAAATTAATAGATTTTAAAGGTACATTTATTTTTATTTTTTGTTTTTTTTTTTTTTTTGTTTTGTTTTTTTTTTTCATTATGAAAAATAAAAAAAAAAAGAAATCAAAAATGGATAAATATGGTCACATACAAAATACTATATAATCATTTGTGAAAAATCTCCATTCTTTCTCCTTTTTCTTTTTTTTTTTTCCTAATTCTATCGATGTATTTTTCTTTATCTTAGTTTTGTTTAAAGAATTTACCAGTGATAGTACGTTTAACAGTGTTGACTGGTTCTGGTTTAGCACGATTGAGGACTTGGATGAGTGATTCGACACGGTTTCTCATACTGGTGTGCATGTAACCTTTGGCACATTTAATGTGATAGTGTAAATAATCTCTGAATGTTTGGATGAGATCAGCTGATTCTTGTGGTTTCTTGATGTGGGCTGGGAAAAGTACAAATGAAACAAAACCGTGGTTTGCTTGACCTGCTCTTACACCTTTGACACCTTTTAATTCAAGTGGTGGATCTTTTTGTGAGAAAGTAATTGATGGTACATTTGAAATTGTTTTACGGACATCAACAAATGACTAAAAAAAATAAAATAAAATTAAATTAATAACTATTTCATACTCTTTCCATTTGAAATTGTTTTAAGGACATCAGCAAGTTGAGTAAAAAAAAAAAAAAAATCAAAAAAAACTCCAATTCTATTATACTTACTTGTAAAAAGATTTTTGATAAAACGACATCATCAGCATCTTTGAAAGCAATATCAAAGATAACAATAACATTGTCACCTTGTGGTTTTAAGTAAAAGGTTTCATCAGTACGATAGTTGATTGCAATAATTTCTGGAAGTGGTTTCTTTGCTTCAATTCCTTCAAATACCATTAAAAATGGAGCAGCAACTAAATGTCTTTTTAATAAACTAATCTTTTTAGCAAGTTCCTCTTTAAATTTAAATTTTCATTGTAATTTTTTTTTTTTTTGATTATTTTTTTCATTTTTTTTTCATTTTTTTTTTTTTTCATTTTTTTTTGTTGTTGAACATAAACATTATAAATTTTATTAATATTATTGTTGTATTTTAAAAAAAAAAAAAATATTAATATCTTGAACATTTTTTTTTTTTTTTTTTTTTTTTTTTTTTTTTTTTGAAGATCAATTTTTTTAATTTTTTTTTTCTAATTAATTACCTTTATTGCCAGAATATGAAGATGGTACAACAAGTGTAACATCATAACCTGGTTCTGGTTTTGCTTGAAGCATATCACCATAAACACTTTTGAGGAGGGCAGAACCACCATTCTTTAAAAGATCAGCAGCAGCATGGAGTGAAACAGAAACCATGAGTGATGATTTATCATCAGATGTTTGAACATTGAATTTAACACCATCAAAATCGGCAAAGATGTTGTTTACTCTTCTGTCACCTTCAAAATGTGAAATGACTTCATCATATAAAATACGATTGTGAGTTTCTAATAATAACATGATTGTGTATTTGATAAATAATAATATAGTACAGAAAAAAAAAAAAAAATAATAATAAAAAAAAAAAAAAATTTTAAAAAAAAAAAAAAATTGCCAAAAAGATTTTTTTTTTTTTTTTTTTTTTTTAAATTTTTTTTGAATTTTTATTTTGAAAAATGAACCCATTTTTTTTTTCATTTGGTCGCTTTTTTAAAGTAATAAAAAAAAAAAAAAAAAAAAAAAAAAAGTAAAAAAAAACTTTGGGGAATGAAATTATAAATGTTAAATTAAATATGAAATTGAATCTATTTGATAATACTAAAAATATTTTTCATATGAATTAATTTTTTTTTTTTTTGTTTTTGTTTTTATTTGTTACTCAATTATTTTTTTTTTTATTTTATTTTTTTATTATTATTATTATTTTTTTTTTTAATTTTTATTTCTAATAATTATATATTTTTTTTTTTTTTTTTTTTTTTTTTTTTTTTTTTTTGATCATTAGAATTATTTAATTGTTTATTGATATAGTTTTCCTTTTTTTTTTTTTTTTTTTAAAAAATTAATCTTGATAACAAAAGTCATTGTTGGACGTGTTAAATTAAATATTCAAAATTTTAATTTTATTTTTATTTTTATTTTTTTTTTTTAATTTTTTTTTTTTTTTTTTTAATTTTATACACCCAATTTTTTTATTATATTTTTTTTATTTTTTTTTTTTTTTTTGATTATACTTTGCTAATATTTTAATAATTAATATTTAATATTTCGTTTTTTTATTTTATTCTCAAAAAGTCAAAGAAAAAAAAAAAAATAAATATAAATAATATATACATAAAAAATAAAATAATTTTGTATATAAAACATTTTGAAGAGGAACATCCTTTAGATTACAGTACTTTTCCAATAAAAACAACCAACATACACAATGATAAATTCAGAGAGTCCAAATACGTTAGACGAACCAGTCTTTCAAACAATCGTACGTTTAAATAAATAGGAATATAAATCATCATTATCAATAGTCGTAAATAAATATAAACTAACTGTGATGACTTTTCCTCAATCTTCACATATATACGCGCACATATACATACATATACACTGTATATATATATATATATATATATATATACAGCTTAGAGATTTAAAAATGGTAGCATTTAAATTATATCATGTTATTTTACCAAGAGGAAATGCAGTTAATGCATTGAGAGATTGGGATTTATGGGGTCCTTTAATTTTATGTTTAATTATGGCAATGTGGGTTTTAGGTTATAGGTTTTTCTTTTATTTTTATTTTACTTTTTGAAGGAATGGCTTCATATTAATAGGTGTACCTTTTTAATTTTTTTTTTTCTTCATAAGATTTTTATCAGTTTCAGCAGCAGAGGATCAAAAGGCATTAGAGTTTACAATTGTTTTTGTTGTTGTTTGGTGTGGTGCAGCTATTGTTACAGTAAATGGTCAACTATTGGGTGGAAACTTGTAAGTGAAAATTATAAACTTTTAAATAATTTATTATATATTGAAGATAAATAATAGTTATTAATATGATGATAATGATAATGACAATAATAATAATGATGGATGATGATTATAATTAAATAGGTCATTCTTTCAAAGCGTTTGTGTTTTAGGTTATTGTATATTTCCATTAACGATAGCAACAATTATTATATGGGTCATCCAAAATCTTAGTATTATATTTAAATTACCAATTGTTGGTGGTGCTTGGTTTTGGTCTTCATTTGGTAAATATTTATTATTAATTACTTCAAAATAAGAAAATCAATTTTAATACTAATGATGATAAATAATATAATAATAATAATGATAATAATATGTAGCATCATATGGTTTTTTGGGATCATCGGTCCCTGATAACCGTAGACTTTTAGCTGTTTATCCAGTTTTATTATTTTATTTAATTATTGCTTGGTTAGTTATCGTACAATAAAATTGAGGAATAAAAAAAAACCTTTAAACAAAGTAATAATAAAAAAAAAAAAAAAAAACAATAATAATATAAAATGAAGGATTTCTTATTTTAATGGTGATTAGTAAAAACTTTTTTTAGAAATTTATTTTCTCTTTTATTTTTTTGGAGATGAATATAACCAACTCAACTATTATATGATACATAATCTTGATAACAAGGGACTCAAATGACTGTTGTGACAACTCAAAAAAAAAAAAAAAAAATAAAGAAAAAGAGGATCTATGTTGAATTATAATAAGCATCATTTCTTTCATATTCAACCATACCCAAATATTCATATCAATATATTAGATCATCTTATTTAGTGTGATTTATTCGTTGTTATATGTTTTCTCTATAAAATGCATCTGGTTTTTATTTTTCAAAAAAGATTCAATAATACCAGAAATTTTGGTATTCACTTTTTTAAAATTGGAATGGAAATATTTTTCTTGGGTCTTGGTTTTTTGTTTTTTATTATTTTATTATTTTTTTTTTATTTTTTTTATTTTTTTTTGGAAATGATAATCTGAGGTCATCTGTTTAGTGAATTGAGGAAAAAATCAATTAAAATCTTTTTTTTTTTTAATTTTTATTAAGAAATTACAAAAATGGGTTTTATTTTTTAAAATTTTTTTTAATTTTTTTTTTTTTTTGTGAAAAAAAAAAAAAAAAAAAAAAAAAAAAATAAAAATCTAGTTCGACTGAACACAAAAGAGAAGAGGTAAAGGATGTCGACATTAAAGAATAAAAAGCTAATACAAATAGAGGGAGAGATTGAAAAAGCAAGACAGGATAAAAATTGGAATGCATTAACTGATTTGGTCAGAAAATATCATAAATTAAATACAGAGTAGGGTTTTTTTTTTTTCCTTTTCTTTTTTTATAAAAAAACAAATTTTTATTCGTATTAATTTTAATTATTTTATCATTATAAATTTGGTGTGATCATCATTATTATAGTAATACAATACCACTTGAATTATTAATTAATAGTGAGAAATATTTATCAGAGTTTGATTATAATAATGCATTGACAACATTAAATAAAGCATATAGTGTAGCACCAAATAATTCAGAGGTCCTTGCATATTTGGGTATAGTTGAATATGAAAGAAATGATATTGTTAAAGCATTATCATATCTTACTCGCTTAAACAATCCATATGGTACTGGAGATAATAATAACAATAACAATAGTAGCAGTGGTAACAGCAGCAGCGTCAATAGTAATAATGATAATAGTGGTAGTAATGATATGATATTAAATAATCGTAGGGTTGGTTTATTAATTCAAGCATTCACAATCAAAGGTAAATGCTATGAGAATCAAGGCAATCAACAAGATGCAATTAAAAGTTATCAAAATGTTATTCAAATCACTTTTAAATACTTTAAAAACTTCAAATCAATTGACAAACAAACAAAATTATACATTGAAGATTCTTTAATTAGATTTGCAATCATTCAAAAACAATTTGGGTACAAATCAATTCTTTTTTTCTTCACTATTAATATTATTTTAAAAAATATATACTAATAATTCCATTATATATAGTATTCAAATTAGTATTAAACATTTAAGAAGCTGTTTATCGTCCCAAATTGGATTAAGCAAAGATACATTTAGAGTATCATTAACAATATTAGCACATTTGTTATTAAGAAATGTTTGTTCAGCATCATACATACCAACTACATTGGATTCCTCAAATGATAATCCAAACATTACCAATTCGAATAAACATCATCAACAACAGCAACAACAGCAACAATTATTTTATGTACCAAATGATGAGACAGAAGAATCAATATTGGCATTACTTTATGCTGAAACTGTTCTATCAGCACAACAACAACAATTACAACAACAACAACAACAGCAACATCACCAACAATATCTATTACCACCTAATAATACATCAAATACTTCTGCCGCTGCCGCAAGTTCATCAGCATCATCATTGGCATCATCACCTCAAACATTTATAAATGCTAATAATAATACAGTAGCACCAAATTCTTCTTCATCATCCACCACTGGAACAAATGTAAATCCAGAATTAACGACACACTTAAATCATCACTTGAATGGCCATAGCCATAATTCATTTGAAGAACAGGATCCAACTTTAATTTACGAAGATATTTGTTTAGCATACTGTAGAAAGGAACAATATTACCCAGTGGTTGAAAACTACGAGAAATCATTAGCACTCAATTTCTCTGATCAACATAAATGGATTCAATTGGCATTAGCACTTTATTCTTCTGGAAAATATAAAAGATCTTTATTCATCATCGAGGAATGTTTATCAAAAACTCCAAAAAATATAACTTTATTATTATTAGCTTCAAAAATTTGTATCAATCATTTAAATCAAGTAAGTATAATTAATCATCATAAAAAAATAAGTATACAAGTGTATTTATTAACCAATATGTTAAATTTTTTTTTCGATAAACAGATAACAAAAGCAGTATTATTTGCCAAACAAGCAGTATCAATCATTGATGCAGATGATACAGCATCATTTAATAAAGCTTACTTATTAATGGGTATTGCATATGGAAAGAAAGCTATCGAATGTAAATCATCACATGAAAAGAATCAAAATTTAGAATTGGCTTTAGTGTCTTTAAAGAAATCTTATGAAATTGATCCATACGATTATAGAAATAGTTATCATTTAGCTTTAGTTTATGCTGATTCTAGAGATGTATGTAGCTTTTTTTTTTTTTTTAATTACAATAATACTAATAATCTTCTTTTTTTACTATTATCTTTTTCTACATATAATTTTTAATGATTTCTTTCATATAGACCCCAATGGCATTAAAATATATTCATGAATCATTGGCATTAAATCCATATGAGCCATCGTTGTGGAGTTGCTTAGCATTGTTATTATCTTCAAATAAGAATTATGAATTGGCATATAGAACTTGTAATCATGCATTATCACAATCACCAACCAATGTTGAGTTGTTATTAATTAAAGCAAAACTTGAACTTGCGTTGGATGATGGTTCTCAAGCATTAATCACTTATAAAACTATTTTCTCTCATTTGGTTTCAAAAACTTTAACATCAAACGAAGACATGTAAGTTTAAGAGTTTAATATCAACTATTTTTTAAAAAACAAAAATTTAATAATGATAATAATAATTTATAAAATTAGTGACGACTCAGTTAGTTTATCAAGAAATAGAAAATCAGGACCAAGTAGTGTTGTATCATTTGATTTAAGATCAGGTACAACAGCAGGCGATAGTAGATCACATAGATCCTATTCAATTAACAATGCAGAGATGGATTCAGCCATGAGAGATTTTGAAGATAGTCCAACTAGCCCAAAGGATTTATTAAGAACCACTACAAGTAGTGGTGGTAGTGGAGGTGGTGGTAACAGTGGTAGTGGTAACAGTGGTAGTAGTGGTAGTCATTGTTTATCTAGTAAAGAGGTTCATAGAAATATTGCATTATGGTTATCATTGGCAGAGGCATTCACACAACAACGTATGTTTAAGGATGCAGCACAATGTTTAGCACAAGCAGAATCAATCGATAATGATTCAGCCGATGTTTACTATCATCAAGGTTATCTATTGGAAACTCAAGATCTAATGGCAAAAGCGATTGCAAACTACCAAAAAGCACTCACCATCGATTCAACTCATACCAACAGTTCAATTCGTTTGGCTCTCTATTACTTTAGAGAGAATGATCTCTTATTGGCTGAGAATAATCTCACAACTATCTTACGTTCAAGTGATCCAACTTCACATCAAGCTTGGTTCCAATTGGGTTTGGTATTAAAAGCTAAAGGTGAAATCGAACGTTCCTCTGATTGTTTTAAAAAAGCAATCGAATTGGATAGCACTTCTCCTTTAATTCCTTACAGTCAAATCTCAAGATTTGTTTTCTAAAAAAAAAAAAAAAGAAAAAAAAAAAATCTGGCGAATATAAACTACCAAAAAGGCTCACCATCGATTCAAACATATATTTTTTTTTTTAGTGTCATATGACAATTTATTCCAAACAAACCAAAAAAAAAATAGTAAAATAAAAAATAAACAAACTTTTTTCCCTTATTTATTAATATAATAGTTATAGTTTCTTAAATATGCAACAGTTGCCCTTTTAATAGCCAAATAACTTAAGGTGATAATATACCAAAAGTATTTTAATTGGTGCAGCCAGCTGAGAAAAAAAGAATTTTACCTTTCCTTTTTATTGTTTATTAAAAAAAAAAAAAAAAAATCAACTGTTTTTTTTTTTCTTCTTGTTGACCAAACAGATTACTATTTTTTAATAAAAGAAGAAAGAGTGGGTGAAAAAAAATAAAGATAAAAAAGAGAAGATAGTAAAAAAAAAAAAATCTGCATTTCTATTCTTTATCGTTTTAACTATTAAATAATTTTTTTTTTTTTTTTTCTACTTTTTATTATTCCTATTTTAAATTTATTGTTGTTCCATAATTCCTAATGGGCCAAATAAAAATTCAAGAATGTTTGGATTTTTCATTGATTTCCAACCTTTATATAATACTATTGGAATGAAACCATAATAAAAGGTTTTTTTAAAGATTGAAAGAATAAAGGTTTGATCTAAATATTTTTTCATTTCCATTTTCTTTATGAATGGTTTTTTGTTAGTTTTTATTTGAATTTTTATTTGAATTTTTATTTGAATTTGATATATTTATAATAGAAACACATACTTGTATTTGAATATGATTTTTTATTTTATTAAAAAAAAAGATAAATTAAAAAAAAAAAATTTTAAAAAAAAAAATTCGTTTTTTTTTTTTTTTTTTTTTTTATTTTTTATTTTTTATTTTCTTTTTTTTTGTCAAAAAGTATATTAATTTCTTCGAGTTTTTAAATTCGATGATGATTACAAATTTATTTTTTAATTATTATTTTTGCAAATAACTATTAATATATGATGTCAAAACTTTTTTTTTTTTTTTTTTTTCTTTTCTTTTATTTTATTTTATTTTTATTCCACTTTAAAGTTAGTTAATTCACATTCAAAAAAGGTTAATCAATTATTTAAATTTCCATGTTGACACAAAAATAAACATATACACTGTCAACAGTATTATTAATAATCTCTCTCTCTCTCTCTCTCTCTCTCTCCCTCTCTCTATTATCATAATTAATAATTGTTAAATATTATACTGTTAAAATCAATTGGTGGTGATAATTGATGGAAAGAGGGTGGCACTAGCTCTATTAGATGGATAACTCCACAGTACTCTAAAATCATACATTAAATAAAAAAAAATGCAATCCAAGACAAACAGACATATTTTAAAATAAATAAATATTTTACAATAAAATTAGAATTAAAAACCAACACCCAACTTAATCTTCTCACTTTATTATCTTTTACCTTTTAATCTCTTGTTTTATTATTGGTGTATGTGTTTGGTGTATGTGTTGTTTTAACATATCAAATTATCGCACACTTTTTTTTTTGTTTTTTGTTTTTTTTTTTTTTTGTTTTTTTGTAACTTAAGCATATAATTTAATCTATTAATACTTGAAAGAATAAAATGAAATATATATATAGATTTAAACGGATTTTTATTTGTTTTTTTATTTGTTTTTTTTATTATTTTATTTTTTTTTTTAAAAGAAATAAAAAATAAAAAATAAAATAAAAAAAAATATAAATTTTGACAACCAATTGATTTATCTCATTTGTTTTAAAATTAATAAATAACTATAATATTAAAAATAAAAATAAAAAAAAAAAAAAAAAAAAAAAAGAAATTATTAATTTAAATTAACAAGTAAGCAAAAAAACAAAAAAAAAAAAAAAAAAAAAAAAAAAAGAATGGGAAATATTATAACAACAAAAGCAAATTTCAATTGTACCACAATTAACAATAGTACTCCATCTTCTTCTATAACGGAACATACTAATTCAATGCACATAAAAAAATATTCCATAAAAGAATCAACAAATATATATCATAATAAAATTGTTTCAACAACATCTAATCCGACAATTTTTAATACATTAACAAGAGGTTGTTGAAAGGAAAAAAAAAAAAAAAAAAAAAAAAAAATCTTTAAATAAAATATTTCCAAAATATGATATCATCTACCCTTTTTAATAATTTGTATTTTTTTTAAACAAAAAAAAAAAATAAATAATTTTTTTTTTTTTTTTTTTTTTTTTTTTAAAAAATCTTTATTAACATTTATGATTACAAAGTTTTTGGATGATTTGATTCATTGTTGGACGTTTTTTTGGAGTATTATGTAAACAATCCTTTATTAAAGAAGAGATAAAACTTGGAACAGAATTTGGAATTTTTGGTTTTAATTTCTTTTCACAAACTGAACGTGCTAATTCAACAATTGATTGAATTTCCATAAAAGGTTCCTCACCAGTTGCCAATTCAAATAACATCATACCATAGCTATAAACATCAGAGGCACTTGTATAGGCGTCACCCATTAAACATTCTGGAGATTCCCATTTTGGAGTACCAGCTACAGCGGTCATATTAAAATTTGAATCTATAACACGACTTAAACCGAAATCACCAACTTTTGCATTATTATTTTTGTCGACTAAAATGTTTGCAGCTTTGATATCACGATGAATGAAATCGACCGAGTGAAGATAAGCCAAGCCTTGAGCGACTGATATTGCATACTTTATGATATCCTCAAGAGGTAGAGGTTTATTCTTATTGATAACTTCCAATAGGGTACCTTTATGCATTAACTCTGTTACGATCATAAATGTTGAATTGGTTGAACGAGGTGCAATGCAAGCACCTTTTAATTTCAATAGATTAGGATGACTGATTAAACCCAAAATTGCAACCTCTTTTAAGAAATCCTCTAAACGGAAACTAAATGAACCTTCATTGAAAATTTTCACTGCAACTTCTTTTCCTTTCCAAATACCTTTATGAACTTCAGCCAATGCACCCTCACCCAAGAATTGCAATATCTGTAGTTCACTCTCCTCGATTTGGGTATGTGCGAAGGCTTGACCAAATTTACAAATATCTAAAATTGGTGCCAATGCATTTTTACTCTTTACCTCTAATAAGTAATCTATTGATGATATTGAAAGATTAATTAAAATTTGAGCGGCTTGTGCTCTTGTCTTTTCAGCGTTCTTATTGGTTGCATCGACAATCGGTTTCTCCATTATATCAATAAACAATTGAATTGGGAATAATTCAACAAATTCTTTTTTCAATTCTTTTCTTAGACCTTTCTTTTTTGGTTTAATTAAGAGTCCTAGAAATTGTAAATAAATAAAACTAAATCCACATGATTCATCAATAACACATAATTCCATAAATCCAATAAAAATTTCCTTATACCTAACAAATAATTCATCTTTTTTTGGATCTATAAAAAAAAAAAAAAAAAAAAAGTTAATTATTAATTTCTTTAGAAGGGATAGTGAAAAAGAGAATAAAAAAGCTCTGCTTACAAAATGGTAATAATAAAATTAAAGTTTTAAAAACTTCAGGAAAATAAGAATTAATATTATGACAAATTACTGTACTATGTAATAAAATATTAAATAATTGAATTAATGAGGATTTGGTCATATCTTTTAATCTTTTATCACTTGAAAGATATGAACGTAAATCTGCTAAACCCAAAGAAACCACTGATACCAATAACTCATCACCACTAGAAGCAACAGGTAAAATCAATTGATAATGACCAGACATAATCTCTTCAATTATTTTGTCCAATGGTGAAATGAATGAAAATGGACCTGGTGTAATATCAGATGGTTCAAATTGAATCGATGATCTATCCAATGAATTTGAACGAATAAAATTATTAGATTGTTGACCAATACTCAAAGTTAATGAAGAAGATGATTTCTTTCCTAAAAAGTATTCATAAACTGATGAGGAGATTGATGATAGGGGTGGTGATTGATTAGTTGGTGACAATGGAGATGGAACTGATATACCATTGGTACCATTTGAAGTACCATTTGGTAATTTTGAAAATAAATCATTCGATTCAACGACAAATTCATCAATAGCAATCTTTGTTTCATCGGCCAACTTAATAAATGAATTATTTGCAGAGTTTTGTAATTGAAAAACGATTCTATGGGTGTGTTTAATAAATTTAACAATGAAATCTTTTGGTAACTTTGAAACTCTATTTTGTGGTAAACCAATTAATTGATTAATAAATGAATGAGCATATTTTAATCTTCTCAATACTAGATGAATTTGTTGAGTGATCATCTCTTTATATAAGGTAAGACAAACATCAAAACTTTTTTTTAATTGTGATAAATCATTCTTTAAATTAATTAAAATTGAATCTATTAAATAATCATGATCCGATAAATATTCGTTAAATGATGAATGATTCAAAAGATTTTGTTGTTGTTGTTTTGATTTTGTTTCTTGAATTACTATGATTTTTGATTGAATTATTTTTTCCATTTGCACAATGTTTTCTTTTAAATTGGTTAAATAAGTGAATGAAAGATTTATAGATTCTGGGAATTGATACGATTGTTTAAATTGACTTAATAAAATGTTTAATGATTGAAGAGTTAACTCTGGTGGCGTTTGATCGACTGTTGTCGAAACTGTTGTTGTACTGCTACTATATTTATTGCTTAGTGATATTGATGTTGATCTCATTAATGAAGTAAGTAGATCTGTATTTGATTGTTGTTTAAATGTTGGGAATATTGATTCTAGAGTTTGTCTTCTTGGTCCACCATTTGAAATGAGTGTTGTATTATTACTATAAAATTTAGTACCATTGCCATTTGGATTAGATGTGGAGATATCAATTTTATTCGATGTTGTTAATGATACTGAAAATGATGGTTTAATTGTTGGTGGACTTGTAACAGGTGGTGATTTACTATTATGTGATGATGATGATGATAAACCATTACTACTTGATATTGCAATTGATGGTAAATTATTTGTATTTAACGTTGATGATGATGGTGGTGTAACTTTTGTTCTTTTTAAAGTTTTTAAACCAGACATTATAGTGGTTGTAGTTGTATTATTTGCTGTGGTCGTTGTAATTATTGGATTATTAACTAATTGGTTTGGATTTTGAGGTATTTTAAAGAAATAATCCTTTGACATTTGGAATTGTTTTTGTAATAAATGATTCTCTAGAGCTCTTGTTTTTTTGAAACAAGATATGAATTTACAAATTATATCAGGAATGAATTGTGGTGATTGATAGTCTTCTATCGTTGGGAAAACTTTGAAAATATTTAAAATCGCTGCTATACATTCCCTTTCAATTGATGGTGTTTCATCTAAATCTAAACAAATCGGTAAAAGTTTATGAAGTTCTCTTTCCTCTGGAGTACTCGATGGTAAGGTAGTTATTGTGGAAACACCAGTTAATGATGTTGATGGTGAAATTTTATTTGGTGATGAATTTGTTGATTTACTTTGTGTATTGTTAATGTTGCTGCCGCCGCTGCTATAGTTTGATAAATTACCAAGGGTTTGTGATTCTGTTATGGTGGTAGTGTTGGTGGTAGGTGTTAAACCAGAATTTAAAACCTTTGACATTGGATCAATTAAAAGTTTAAATATTAACCTCTCTAAAATATTTGATTGCATTATAAGATTCGATAAAGAAATAAATGTACAATTATCAGTGTCTGGTACAAATATTAAAAAACTGGCATGAATTGATGGATTATTTGGAATATTAAAAGATTTAAATGGAATTTCCCATTTTGAAATAAATAGAATTAATGTCATAAAAAATTTCTCTTCATTTTCTAATCTACTCTTTAAATAATTTGCAGTAATGATACCATATGATTGTTTTTGTTGATTCGATTTTAATAATTGTTTTTTTAAAACTTTTTGTTGATTTCTTTGATTAAAAATTAATTCATTTAATTTATTATTATTATTATTATTTATTGTTGTTGTTGTTGTTGCTGTTGTTGTTGTTGTTGTTGTTGATAATGATGGTTGTTGTGATTGTGAAACGTTTGGTTGGGTTTTAGAATGTTGTAAACCATTTGACGAAATTGGTGAACTCATTTTAACTGATAATGATGAAGGTGAAGAAAAACTACCAGGAGTGAAATTATCATCCTCACTAATTAAAGTTGGAGTTGTATTTACTTTTGGTGGTGATAATGGTATATGTGTTGGTGATAAAACTGATGGGGATACTGGTGATGTTGACCCATTTGAATTTCCACTATTATTGTTATTTAATTGATTTATAGTATGATTTATACTTATTGAAGTTGTAGGTGTTGTTAGATATGGTCTAGCACAAGGGAAATCATCGTCACCAACAACCACGCTTTTCCAATCTTCCATCATTTCTTTTAAAATCTCTTTTGAGTTTAATAAACCAGCAGGAACTGAATCATCATATAATGGTTTCAATATATTTTGTTGATTTGCATATCTAATTACAACACCATATCTCCAAAAATCGTAGTGATTTGAATCATCCTTCTCAAAATGAAAGCAACCAATACCATTAGCTTTACCATTAATCCATTTACCACTATAGTAATCTTGTTGTTTTAAAAATTCATTTTCATTCGTTCTTTTAATCAATTCTTCACATTGATTAAATTTATCATTCATTTTATTTATTAATAATTCACTATTAATTTTATTTTGACCTTGTAATCTTGGTGACAAATTATTTGGTGATGAGGATTTTTTTGTAGATTGTTGATGTTGTTGTTGTTGTTGTTGTTGGACAAAATTTTTGGATACTGGTTTTTGATTCTTTGGTAATACCTGAGGTTTTAATATTATTAAAGTACCATCACCTTCTTTTTTATCTAAATTCCACTGACCTGAATATATTGAATTTGGAAATAAAAATGTACCTTGTCCATTTTTTATTTTATTTTCATTTAAATCTCCTTTATAAAATCCATGATGTGATAAAACCTTGGTTGATAAAAAAAAAAATTAATAAAAATACTGAGGACTAAAAAAAAAAAAAAAAAAAAAAAAAAAAAAAATTTACCAAGTGGCCTGATGATGATGGTTCTGTATATTGTTTTGCTAAAACATCGTATGTATAACCATTTGGTTTATAAACTTCAAATTGATTATTCATTTTTTATTGTTAAAATTTTTTTTCTTTTTTTTTTTTTTTATAGTTTAATTTTATTATATGATTTTATGATAGAAGGATATGTGAAAATGAATATTTAAAAAAAAAATATGTACAAAGCAAATGTAAAAAAAAAATATATAAAAAAAATTGTAATTTATTATCTTTTTTACTACAATTTTTTTTTTTTTTTTATATATTTTTATTTATTTTTATTTATTTTACAAAAAAAATATATTTTTGTGCGGTAATGTGTAAGTGTGTGTAAGTGTTTGTGATTTATATTTGTGAACTTATGGAAAGGTTTATTTTTGTATATCTTTATTATTTTAGTGTGAAGAGAATTATTTATATTTTAATTAAGCTATTCCAATTGGTAGTGATGGTGTAAATTAAAAAAGAATTTATAAAAAAAAAATAAAAAAATAAAAAAAAATAGAAAAATAAAATAAAAAAAAAATAAAAAAAATTAAAACATCCAAAATTTACATTTAAAAAATTATAATTATAATTAGTTATTATGGTGGGGGATTTTTTTTTTTTTTTTTTTTATCAAATCACAACAAGGTGCGAGTGGGAATGGGAATTTTTAAGTGGTTTGTGTCTTAACTATTTAGTGATGGTGGGTATTTTTTTATGTGTGTAGTGTGTGTGTGTGTGTGATAGTGTGAGTAGTGTGTGATTGATAACTGCAAAGTAATAACTGGGTTTATGTGTGAAATTAAAGATGAATAATTTATTTGTTTATTTTATTTGTAGAAATATTAAAGTCAAAGTACTTTAAGTAATATGTAAAGGATTGAAATCAAAGAATGAAAATTAAATAAAAAATGAAAAAAAAAAAAAAAAAAAATTCTTATCAAGATTCTTTTAAAATAAAATTAATTTATCATAAAAACTGAAAAAAAAATTTTATTTTTTTTATTTTTTTATTTCCTTTTTTTTATTTTTTTTTTTTCTTTGATTTTTTTTACACTGAAAATAGAATTTTAATTCAAGCTTTTCTGCTCAAAAAAAAATAAAAAGTCATAAACAAAGAAAGATAGAAAAAGAAAATAATATATTATTAATTAATAATAATAATAATATTAAAAAAAAAAAAAGATAATATAATAAATAAATATTAAATAGAGAAAAAAAAAAAAAATTGTTTGTGATAATAGATTCTAAATCAATAAAAGGAAAAAACAAAAAAATTAATAATAAAATAATAATAATAATAATAGTCAGAGACCATATAAAAAAAATATATAATTCTTTTATAGGTCAAAGTTATTTATAGAATTTTCATTTTCATATAAATTTATATTAAAAAAAAAAAAAAAATAAAAAAAAAAAAAAAAAAAATCAAACACACCACACACTTTTTTCAAATTATTGACACACCCAAACAAATATTTTTTTAATTTATTTTTTATTTTATTTTATTTTATTTTTTTATTTTTTTTTTTTTTTGGTGGTTGATTAATCAACCACACTGTAGTTTTATTTCATTTTTTTTTTTTTTCCTTTATTATTTTTATTATTTTTTTTTTTTTTTGCGCATAGTAAAATTATATCACATCATATTATAATAAAAAACAAATAAACAACAAATATTTAAAAATTATTCATTTTCAAGAAATAGAAAAAAAAAAAGGTAAAAAAAAAAAGGAAAAAAAAAAAGGAAAAAAAAAAAAAAAATCAAAATGTCAGTTTTCTCTTTTGGACTTGGAGTGAATGGCGCTTTGGGTTTAGGCAAAATTACAAATGACACATGTCCTACACCTCAAAAAGTAAATTATTTTACAGAAATTGATAAAAGAGTTAAAAAGGTTGCATGTGGTTCATATCACACTGTATTTGTTACTGGTAAGGTTTTTTTTTTTTATTTGAAAAATAAAAATAAAAAAATGAAGAAATAAAAAAACAAAAAACTAACTTTTTTTTTATTGAACATATTTTAAAGATGATGAACAATTATATATTTGTGGTATGAAAAAGGATCCAAAGCATGGAACTACATTATTTTATACCAATCCTCCACCAACAACCACAACAACAACAACAACAACAACTACTACAACTACAACAAATGGAACAATTAATGAAAAAATCAATGGAGAAAAAATTGTAAATAGTAAAACAGAATCTGCCATTATCAAAGATGGTGCATCAAATTCATCATCAAACATAGTTCCAACTAGTGAATCATCAAGAAACAAAAAGAAGAAGCCACCAGTAAAATTGGATAAAGGTATACCACATCATAGATCAACAAGAGAATTAATGCAAAGACCAGATAGCCCATTATTAAATAAACTATTATCATCAAAAGCTGAATTAGAATTTAAACAACATATTGAATCAATTGAAAATGTTTTAACTAAAATTAAAGAACACAATGATGATGATGATAATGATGATGATAATGATGACGAAAATGATGATAATGATATTATACGACAAAGTGAAGAAAAAGAACTATTGATTGATGATAATGAAAGCGAAAAAAGTTTAAGAATTAATAAAAAAGATGCGGAAAATATAACAAATAATATTAAATTAATTAAGGAACTTGATGAACAACAAGAAGAAGAACAAGAAAAAGAACAACATAATCATAAAGGTATAATGAATCAACCGCCACTACCAACAAATGATGATTCAGATGAAGATCCAAATATACATTTCAAACCAATTAGAATCTCCACTCACTTTTTAGAGAATTCCCAATTGAATACAATTAAACAAGTAGCATTGGGTAACTATCATATTGTATTATTAACAGAGGGTGGTAATGTTTGGACATGGGGTTCAAATTCAAATGGTCAATTGGGTTATTTAGTTGATTCTCAGCAGCAGCAACAACAACAACAACAACAACAAAGTGTAGCATTATTACAACAATCATCATCATCATCATCGCAAACAACGTGTACACCAAAAATGGTTGAAATTAAATGTGTAAAATATATTGCAACTGGCGTAAAGAATACAGCAGCTTTAACTGAATGGGGTGAACTTTATATGTGGGGTATTAATGAACATGGTGAATTGGGATTAGGTGATACTATCGATAGACGTACACCAACTCGTGTCATTAGACTAAAGAATGAGGTTGTATCTGCAATCTCTTGTTCAAGTACCCATAGTGCCTGTTACACTGAATCTGGTAAAATGTATCTTTGGGGTCAAAGTGATGAGACTGGTAAGATCCAAACCATTCCTACATCTTTGCCAATTCATAGTTATTTAGATAGAGAGATAAAATCACCAAATGGTGGTATGGGATTCTTTGGTGGTGGTGGTAAAATTAAGCAATTGGCATGTGGTCAACGTTGTATCGCAGTATTGACACAAATGGGTGAAGTTTTCATGTGGGAGATACCAGGTATACCAATACCATTACGTCATGCCCTAGAGAATCATAGTGTTAGAAACATTGTTATGGGTAATTTTCATTTGGTTTGTTTGACCGATAGTGGAGAGGTTGTCACTATCGGTAGAAATAAGACTGGTCAATTGGGTAGATGTGATGCTGAAAGTGAACCAGGTATAGTTAAACAACTCTCTTTTGATCCTGATGGTTTAAATAGTGAAGAGTTTGTCGTTTCAATATCTGCAGGCGAATTTCATTCAGTGGCTTTGGTTGAGAATACTCCAAAGACAAAATTAGCTTTACAATTGGTTAGAATGCAAAGAAACTATTTACGTCAACTGAATATACTAAATAATATCTATTATAAATCTATGATGTCAATGGCATCACCATATGATCCAGTTGTACTATCTATGATGAATAATGGTGGTCCAGCTTTACCACCTTCATTAAAAGGCTTAAGTGGTGGTTTACCTGACACTGTTAAAGTTAAAGATCATCATCATAATAATCATGAAAATAGTAATGGAGTTGGTGCTGGTAGTCAAAATAATAGTACATCAATATCAACAAGTAACTCAATATCATCACCATCATTGTTGGGTAGTGGTGGTACATTGAAATCACGTTCAGCTAGTATAGCGACAATCAGAGGTTTATTTGGTATCAATCATATGTTACATCATTCACAATCACAATCATTTCAAGAGGAGAATTCAACGGTGACCGAAGATGAAATTAAAGAGATCTTCTTGGACATTGAGTCATTGCTACGTTTGACTGAGAGATTCCTAGGTTATTTAGATCAACGTATGGATAATTGGGATCCTGTATCAAAGGTATTGGGTGATATATTCTTGGATGAAGCATTAATGGCAGCTTATCGTATCTATATACCCTATAGTGATAGTTACAATACCTCCTGTATGACATTGTTCAATATTAGACGTCGTAATGAAAGACTTTCAAATATTATTAAAGATTGTGAAAAGAAGAGTAAATCATTTGGAGTTAAATTGGATCAAGAGTTTGTTAAAGAGATTGATTTAAAGAGTTTACTTCTCTCTCCATTACAAAATATTCCAAGAATCTATATATTACTAAGAGAGTTGGGTAGTGATGATAGTGGTAATATTAATCCACGTGATATCGATTTAATTAATTTTGCAGCCACCAAATTCCAAGTATTATTGGAGAGAATGAATCAAAACTTCCAATTTGTAAATGCAGTTGAAATTTTACATTGTTCATCGAATGAATATGGCAATCCACAAATTATGGGTGGTTCTTTACCTCAGTTAGTGGATAAATTAACCCATCATAATATATCAGATCCAAATTTCCGTGACGTTTTCCTTTTGACATTCCGTGCTTTCACATCACCCTGTAATCTATTCGATTTGTTGGTTGAAACTTTTCAACGTCAAAAACATCTAAAAAATGGTCGTGTTGTTAATGTTATCACCTCTTGGGTAGTTCATCATTTTTATGACTTTGAAAAGGATAAACTATCCGATTTTACTCAAGATCCAAATCATAATCCACAATTACTCTCTGAGAAATTGGAACAATTCATCTGTAGTGAAGATCATCAATCGGTCTCTCAAATTAAATTACAATATTTCTCTCATCGTAAACGTTTAGAATCTTCAGTAAGTTTAATTGATAACCAAAAACCAACTCAAAATGAATTAACAACTCCTCCACAGCAACAAATTATAAATACAACCCAAAATAATAATAATGAAAGCAATAGTAGTAATAATGATAATACAACTACCTCCACTACCACTACTCTTAACGCCACTCCAAATGATAATGTAAACGATAATAATAATAATAATAATAATATTATTAATAATAATAATAATATTATTATTAATAATAATAATAATAATAATAATAATAATAATAATAATAATAATAATAATAATAATAATAATAATAATAATAATAATAATAATAATAATAATAATAATAATAATAATAATAATAATAATAATAATAATAATAATAATAATAATAATAATAATAATAATAATTTAACAAATAGTACAATTAAATCAGTAGTTCAACCACCAATACCAATTAATTTTAATTTATTAGATAGTCAACCAATTGAAGTTGCACAAACATTAACATTGATGGATCATCATTATTTTGCAATGATTGATAAGAGAGAGTTTTTGGGACAAAGATGGGCAAAGAATAAATCACCAAATATTCAAACCTCAACTGATCATTTCAATAGAACCAGCCAAGTGGTGGTAACTGAGATTTTAAAATCTAAGAATTCAAAACAAAGATCGGCTACTTTAGCCTATTTCATTAGTGTTGCTTATTGTTGCTTCGAGTTGAATAATCTATCGGGCACTGCCTCAATTATCTATGGTTTAAATAGTGCCTCCATTCTACGTTTAAAGAAATCTTGGAGTAAGTTACCAAAGGAATCAATGATAGCTTTCGAATATTTGGATAAAATTGTAACCCCAATGAAAAACTATATATCATTACGTCATCTAATGGCAACCATTCAACCACCTTGTGTACCTTTCCTTGGTACATACCTAAAGGATCTCACTTTCATTGAGGAAGGTAATCCATCTGTTATTGGTGGTTTAATCAATTTCTATAAACAAAGAAAGGTCGCTGAGGTAATCTTTCAAATTCAACAACATCAACAAGTAGTTTACTCTTCTCTAAGATCAAATCCAACAATCAAAGCCTTCCTTATGTCCTCAACTACTTTTGACGATAAACAAGCTCAAAAAATTTCCTCTGAGGCTGAATAAAAAAAATACTCAGCGGCTGCCATTAAAATTAAATATTAAAAAAAAAAAAAACTCCACAACCATTAAAGTTAATTAAAAAAATAATAAATAAAAAAAACCAAATTTATCTGTTAAAAACGTTTTGTATAAAAAAAATTGATAAAATGATGAATTTGGATCCCACTTAATCGATATTTATAAGTTTTAATTTTATTTTATTTTTTGAAAATAAAATTTTTGAAATTAACAAGATTCCCAAGATTCAATAAAATCTGTTTATTGGTACAAAATTTCTCACTAATAAAATCAAGATATATGTTATCAATCGATTGAAAAGTACCAAATTTGATAATCATAATACCCAAACAAACCATTGAAATTGGTATCAAAAAAAAAAAAAAGGTTCCAATAAAATATTGGGAAAAAACTTCCAAAATATCTAATTTTTTTTTTTTTTATTTTTTTTTTTTATTTTTGAAATTTGCACATGTGTGCATTAAAAAAAAAAATAATAAAAATAATATAAAATTATTACAATGCTTAAAAATAAATAAAAAAATTTTAAAAAAACTAATAATAATAATAATAATAATAAAAATAATAAAATAAATAAAAAAAGATATAAAAAAAGATATTAATATATTATTTATTATTATTTTGGTTATCACTTGATCGTATATTACTTTTTTTTTTTTTTACGTTAAAATATTATTTTTTTTTAAATTAAATTTTTTTTATTTTTTATTTTAATTTTAATTTTTATTTTTTTCAATTTTTTTTTTTTTTTTTTCAATTTTTTGGTTTCGCATAAAAATTTTTTGCACACTTTTTTTTTTTTTCATAATTTTTTTATACACAACATAATATTAAATATATTATTTATATATTAGGAAATAATTAATATATAAATAACTTAAATTTAATCAAAAAAAAAAAAACACAATAATCACCTTTAAAAGCAATTCAATCATATTGTTATTATTTTATAAATATTTTATAGATTAATTTTTTTTTTTTAAAAAGAGAAAAGAAAATTTTTTAAAAAATAATAATAAAAATTTAAAATATTAATAATAATAGTAATAAAATGAATGTATCTTCTGCTGATATTTTTAATGGATTAGGTCTTGGGATGAGTGAAATTGATTCGTTTAATAAAACTTTAAATGAGATGTTATCGGTTTGGAATTTGCCAGTTGAACAACAACAACAACAACAACAACAACAATACCAACACCAACAACAACATCAAAACCAACAACAAAATATAGTAAATAGTGGTAACAATATAAATGCCATCAATAGTGCATTGGATAATATATTAAATACCACCTCAAAAGGTATTCATCTACCTCGCTTTAATTTATTAAGCTCAAGTTCTTCTGGTTTTTTAACAAATAGTAACGATACATTATTTTTGGATAGCAGTAATAATAATCATAATAATAATAATAGTAGTAATAATAATATTAATAATAATAATAATAACAATAATAATAATAATAATAATAACAATATAATAAATCAACAACAACAACAACAACAACAATTAAATAAATCTGTACTAAATAACTCTAATAAACAATTTGATATCATAAAAACTATTAACGAAATATCAAACGAACAAAAATCTTTCCAACCATTTGAAATTACACCAATTAAAACACACTCCTCTTCAAATTCAACTCCAACCACAACAAATAATTATATAACCGAATTTGGTGTAATCAATCAAAACACTTTTGTTTTGGATTCTAATAAAATTGAAGAATTGAGAGTAGATACCTCTGTTTTAGATCCAATTCTTTCACTTCCATACAATTCTAATAACAATTATAAAAATAATAATAATATTATTAATAATACACCAATTAAAAAAGATTCCGCTATCAGAAATTCTAATTCGACATTTGAAAAATCCGAACCAACACTTTCAAGTACTTTTGGCTTAAACAAAGAGGAATTAAATACTTTCACAACCACCGAAATGAATAACTATGTTAAACAAGCAAACATAGTTAAAGAATTATCTCATGTCGAAAAAAAGGAATTGAAAAGACAAAAAAGATTAATCAAAAATAGAGAGTCTGCCCATTTGTCTAGACAAAGAAAAAGAGAACGTTTAACTGATCTCGAACACAGAGTAGAAGAATTGTCTTCAAACTCTTTAGACATCAATAAAACCCTCTCTAATTTAGAAAATGAAAATTTGATCTTGAAAGCTGAAGTCGGTCAACTCTTTGAAGTAATTAACGATTCTCCTGTCTTGTCTGCCCTCTTCTATAAAATTGCCTCACTCTCACAACAACAACCACAAAAAGATACTGTTGGTGCTTATTAAATAACCTCTCCACACATACTCTTTGGTTCTATTTATTAAAGCCTACAATTATAATTCTTTGTATAAATCTTTTTTTCAAAAAAAAAAAAAAAACAAAAAAAAAAAAAAAAAAGAAAAAGAAAAAAAAAAAAAAAAAAAAAAAATTTTTTTTATTAACACCACTAATTGTATATTCATTCTTTAAAAAAAGTAAAGAAAAAAAAAAAAAAAAAAAATATAAATAAAAGTTTAAACCATTTTTATTCAAAAAATTTTATTTTGCTATTGATTGTTCTGTAAAAGTCCTGAGAGTTGTTTTTCCATCACTTATATTTGAATTCAATGGTATGACAAAGGAATTTTCAATTTCAGATTCTTTTTCAGTTGTTGGTACCCAAACTGGTGTAATCTGATTCATTGTAGTATTTGTACGTCTAGGTGATTCCAATGGATTAATATTTAGTATAACATTTGATAGATTTGTATTTAAACCAACATTACTATGAATTGGTTTTGTATAAACATGAATAGTAAATTTCAAATCTTTATCATCATCTTCCTTTTGGTTTTTTTCTTTTGTTCCCTTTTGTTTATATGTTTTGTCATCTTTTTCATTAAAATGAATTACACCATCGCTATTACTTATAAATCTATCATAGTCATCACTATTATTTGAAAAAGAGGACGATTGAGTTTTATAAAAATTTTGATCATCATAGAAAGAATCGGTTGTCATTAATATCTTTAAAATATACGCTTTAAAACTTGCTTCTAATTGTGGTAAATTAGGTTTATTCAAATAATTATTATTTTGATTTTGATTATTTGATAAAAAGTTTGATTTGTGAATATTAAAATAATAATTTGAAGTTTCACCTTCATTGTTATTATTATTATTATTATTATTATTAATATCATCATAATTTTTATTATTAAAAGTTGAAAATTCAAAAATGAACTTTTCTATTGGTTTATC
>CM069765.1:9295000-9317500 GCA_036169595.1 Dictyostelium firmibasis | reverse complement strand
ATCACTGCCACCAATTCCAAGTTTGGTGGCTCAAAAAAGAAAAAGTACCGAGGATTTATTTCACTCCACCATTCCAAACATAAATAGTTTAAGTAATCAATTGCCCTTGTCAAACACTTTAACTCTAAATGCTTTGCCGATCAATGACGGTAGTAATAATTCCATCAACAGTTTCGATGGTGAAAAGGGAAGAAAAAAGAGAAGAGACTCTGATTCTTCCTAAACAATATATCTCTAGTACCATTAAAATATATCACTACACTTTTTTGATTCAACCCTCCGTTACTCTATATAACCAACGTACCGAAGGTTCCATTTTAAAAAAAAAAATAATAATAAAAAATATTTTATTTAAAAAAAATATATTTTAAAAAAAAATTCTAAATGGATAACCAATTTTGTTATATATTTCCATTTGAAAGAGGATGGTATGAAAATTTCAACATTAATACCAGCTTTTTTGAAACAACTACCACTATGATTGATATTAATTAGTTGATTTAAAAATTTTAGTGCAGAAATTAAATTTTATTTTTTAATTTTATAAAATTATTTTATTTAATATGATCATTAACACTTGGTTTTTGACTGATATGATTACAATGTTTACAAGTTCTATGTTCTTCGTTGCCATAGAACTCATTGATTACAGGTGTTAGTTGTTTACCTAAATCCAAATCATCTACATGAAAACTACGAGAGAACAATAATTTTCTACAATCTTTATTATCACAAAACCATAAAAGCTTATCAATATTCTCTGGTCCTCTCTTCTTTTCCAAAACTAAACCGATAGTATCCTTATATCTTTGTGGTGAATGTGGTGTATTACCTGGGAGAATGAAAGTTTCACCTTCCCTAATGTAGATATCCCTAAATGTATCATCCTTGTCAACTATCTTTAATATCATATCACCTTTGAATTGATAAAAGAATTCATCGGTTTCATTGACATGATAATCAGTTCTTTGATTTGGCCCACCAACAATCATAACAACAAATGTAGAATCAATATCTGTATATAACAATTTAGCTCCAACTGGTGGTTGCAATAATGATTTATTCTCTTCAATCCACTGAAATAAAAATAAGAAATTTATTAATTTATAAATTACATAAAATAAAATAAATATAAGAAATTTATAAATTAAGAAAAAAAAAAAAAAGTGAAATATATATAAAATTTATATAATTAAAATAGTTAATTTACTTTATTTATGTTAATTGGAGGCAACATTTTATTTGTTTTTAATTAATGTGGAAATTTTTTAAAAAATTTCAATTTAAAAAAAAAAAAAAAAAAAAAATGAAATAAAAAAAAATAAATAAAATGAAATAAAATAAAATAAAATAAAATTTGGATTAATAAAAAAAAAAAGATTCTTATATTTTGAAATTTAAAACAAATTCCTCATACTAAAAAAAAAAAAAAAAAAAAACCATTTGAAAACATTAATTGATTTTTTTTATATTCCCAAAAAAAAGAACTTTTCTATACTTTTAGAAAAAAAATTTTTTTTTTATTTTTTAAAATTTTATTTAAAACTCACCTCAATAGATGAAAATGATACATCAATAATTGGAAATTTTAATTTTATGTTTGAAAGTCACTATACACTTGAGTTCAATTAAAAACTCAAAATAAATTTCATTTCACAATACCCATTTACAGTTTATATTAAAATTTGTCATTTCTAATAAAGGTAAACAAAAAAAAAAAAAAAAAAAATCTGTTTCATATTTATTTATTAGTTTTAATAATAAAAAATTTAAGAATTCTATTTTGAGAAAAAAAAAAAAAAACAAATAAAAAAAAAAAAAATTAAATAAAATAAATTTAAAAAAAAAAAAAAATTAAAAAAATTAAAAATTAAAAATAAAAAAAAAAAAAAAAAAAAAAAAAAAACGATTAAAATTTTTTTTTGAAAAAACGAATATTTTCTTTATTTTTTTTTTTTTTTTATTTTTTTTTTTATTGGTTGGATAAAACAGGATATATATATATATATTTATAAGATGGAGGCATCATCGAGACAAACTCGATCAAAAAAAGTATTAGTACCAAAATTAGAGGAAACAATTCCAACTCCACCAGACCAAGAACAAGAAGATCAAGAAAATAATACAGGAAATGTTTCAGAAAAAGGTAAATATAAATGAAATATTTTTACATATCGAATAGTTTAATTAAATTATTATAAATAAATTTTCTTTAGAATTAGGAATTTCAAATGGATCAATTGAATTTTGTAATTTACCAATTGAAGAGAATACAAAGAAATCTATTGAAGAGATGGGATTTAAAAAAATGACACCAATTCAAGCCAAATCAATTTTACCATTATTAGAAGGTAAAGATTTATTGGGAGCAGCACGTACTGGTAGTGGTAAGACATTAGCATTTTTAATACCAGCCATTGAAGTATTAGTAAAGAGTAATTTCAAACCAAGAAATGGTACCGGTGTTATTATCATTTCACCAACACGTGAATTAGCATTACAAATCTATGGAGTAGCAAGAGAACTCATGAAATATCATACACAAACTCATGGTATCATTATTGGCGGTACCTCAAAGAAACCAGAAGAGGAGAGATTAGAGAAAGGTGTTAACCTTTTAGTTGCAACACCAGGTCGTCTTTTGGATCATTTACAAAATACCAAAGGTTTCATTACAAAGAATTTGAAATGTTTAATCATCGATGAAGCTGATCGTATTCTAGAGGTAGGTTTCGAGGAAGAGATGCATCAAATCATTAAACTTGTACCAAAAACTCGTCAAACAATGTTATTCTCTGCAACTCAAACTAGAAAAGTAGATGATATCGCAAAGGTCTCACTTAATAATTCACCAGTTTATGTAGGTGTTGATGATGAACGTGAAGTTAGTACAGTAGAAGGTTTGGAGCAAGGTTATGTAGTTTGTCCAAGTGAACGTCGTTTTCTTTTGCTCTACACTTTTTTGAAAAAGAATCTCTCAAAGAAAATCATCGTTTTCCTTAGTTCTTGTAATGCCGTAAAGTATACCGCTGAATTACTCAACTACATCGATATACCAGTGTTGGAGTTACATGGCCGTCAAAAACAACAAAAACGTACCAACACCTTCTATGAGTTTGTAAATGCTGAAAAAGGTATCCTCATCTGTACTGATGTAGCAGCAAGAGGTTTGGATATTCCTTCTGTCGATTGGATCATTCAATACGATCCTCCCGATGATCCAAAAGAGTACATTCATAGAGTTGGTCGTACCGCTAGAGGTGTCGGTAAGAAAGGTCGTGCACTTCTTTTCCTTTTACCAAAGGAATTGGGTTTCCTCAAATATTTAAAACTTGCAAAAGTACCTTTAAATGAATATGAATTCCCAAAGAGTAAAATTGCAAATGTTCAAGATCAATTGGAGAAAGTCGTCTCTCAAAATTTTTATCTCTATAATAGTGCCCGTGATGCATATAAAGCTTACATTTGTGCTTACGCTTCTCATTCCCTTAAAGATATTTTCGATGTTAATGCTTTAGACTTACAATGTGTCGCCAAAGCTTTTGGATTCCTTGATCCTCCAAAAGTTAATCTCAATGTAAACGCTAGTGGTAAAGCTGATCTTCAAAAGAAAACAAATAAAAAATCTAGTTTCGCTCCAAAACAATACGGTAGTAAATTCCCTCCAAAAGATGGCAGACAATTTGATCGTTAAATAATAATGGCAATATTAAAAAATAAATCAAAAAAAAAAAATTTTAAAAAAAAAATAAATAAATAAAAATAAAAAAAAAAAAATAAAATAAAAATTATATAAAAAAATGGTTATTCTCTCTTTTTATCCAAAAACTTCAAAATTAATAATTATCCATTTATTTTATTTTTAAAAAATTTTTTTTTTTCAACTTTTTTTAGTTTTTTTTTTTACATTTTTTTTTTTTTTCATTTTTTTTTAATTGGATAATATATATACAAATATTAATAAAAGTCGACATATTTATATATATATATATATATAATATAAAAATGACAGATCCATTAATTAAAAGATCAGGTATTCAGGAAGAAGAGGATTTAACAACATTAAAATTTCCAAGAGGTAACAGCTTTTCAAAATACATTCATTAATTGTTAAAAATTATAGTAATAATAAACTTACACGCAAATTTATTACATTGCACCCACCACCAATAAATAGATTTAAAAGATGCAAAGTTTTTATTAAATTCAGAAGTTGCAATTTTATTAGAACATAGAAAAGGTATTTCAGAATCAGAAGGTACAGAATTTCCACAGTAAGTTTTTTTTTTTTCAATTTATTTTCCTACTTCTTTTTTTTTTTTTAATAACAATAATAATAATAATTGTAATTCCAAATCAAATTAGAACATTTCATAAAACATTAGCATATGCAGAGAAATTCAGTAGATATAAGAATAAGACATCAATTAAACAGGTTAGAACAGCATTATCAAAGCAAAATTTAGAAGAATTCGAAATTGCAAGTTTAGCAAATCTTTGTCCAGAGATTTCAGACGAAGCTAAAAGTTTAATTCCAAGTTTAAAAAGAATGGAAGATGATGAACTTCAAGCAATTTTAGATGAACTATCAAATCTAAGAAAGTTTAATTGAAAAAAAAAAAAAAAGAAAAAAGAAAAAAAAAAAAAGAAATAAAAGCATCACTAGTAACAGCATTGACAACAGCACCAACTATTCACAAATAAAAGAAAAAAAAAAAAAAAATCACCATTTTTGTACAAAGATAATACCCTACTCAAACACCAATAACTTTGTTGGTAATAAAAAAAAAGTTAAAAAAAGAATTATAATTCTTTCCATTACTTGGCAATATTTGAAAATTTAATTCTTTTTTTTTTTTTATTTTAAATATTTTTAAAATTAACGATTGTTCTTTTTGATACAGGTATATTTTTATCAAAAGCAATAGATTGTTTTGATTTTGTGATTGTGAGATCAGCATAACTTCCAAATGCTGATTTATTACCAACGATTGGTGGTATGCCTAAACAGAGCACGTCATTTGAAATGGCTGCGATTGGTGAACTCTTTGAAACTATTAAAATATCAGGGGTAAATCCTGGAAAATTTAAATGTTGTAAATATCTCATTCCAATTGGTGCTTGAGCTGGGTGCATTGGATAATAATTATTTTGATTAATTATCATGTTGAAAATATCTTCTGGTGTATTTTTACTATTAATAATAATTATAAAATTAATATAAACATGTTTTTTTTTAAAACAATAAAAAAAATATTGTTAAACAAATAATAAATTACTTTTTAGAATGTGCTTTTGATAATAAATTATTATAAATTTCAGAAGAAGTAATACCAATTGTAAAAGATTCATTAATTATTAAAGTAAATGGATTTGGTACAAATAATATATTCTTTATAAAAAATTTTAAAAATAAAAGAAAAAATTAATATACAATTAATAAATTTTTTTTTTTTTTTAATCAAAAAACTTACAGAGTTCAAATTTACAGTAGGAATATAAGGTGGTTGAGGTAAAATATAATCATGATCAACGTCTTTTAATGAAGGTACAATTAAAACTTTTGTTGACAAAGGTATATTATCATTTAGTTTTTTCATTAGGATATTGAATAGTTCATTATAGGTTTCTGAATATTTTGAAATATGTAAATTTGAATCATCGATGAAAGGACCCATCAAAAGGAGGATATGAGGTTTCTTATTGGAGACTGCATTGCATAGATCATCCAAAGGTGTATAGTCTGGTATTGATTTCTGTAAATCAAAAGGACCTGAAGCCACCATAACGTTGATATCACCACATTCTTTTCTTGGTGAGAAGAAAGGTAATGGATTTGGATAGTAGAGTTTATTGGTGTAATAGAAATGAGAGCCTGCTATTTTCTTTGACTCTGCCATAACCACTTGACCTGAGAACATTGAAAAATCATCGATGTTAGTCTCCAATGAGAAGATAGAAGTTGAACTATTACCACTACCACTACTACTATCCCTTTCATTACCCAAGAGATAGAATCTCTTTGATAACATTGTCTCTTGATCATACATCCAAACTCTACCGACTGATCTAACCATGGATTCATCATCACATTCCAATGGTACAGGGAAAGTGTAGTTATTTGAATGCACAGATTCCTTTAGGATTTTGGTTCTTTGTTCCAATGTATCACTATGATATTTAATTGGGTAAAATTCTTCACCAGCACCTTTTAAATCACATGATTTCTTCTCTCTCATCGATGGATCGGTTTTATTCTCATCATTGTAATTCAATGAATATGCCATGGCACCGATATTCTTTCTTTCCTTATAGTTTAATAGTTGTGTTGGATTGGTTTGTTTAATTGGTTCATTAACTGTGCTAAAATCAAAATCACCAATATTATCAGTGATCACTACTTTTTTGCTTTCATTATTAGTTGCCTCTTGTTTGGTTGGTTTAAAAATAGATTTGTTTGGTAATGTTGGGTTATTATTATTTATTTTCTTTGTATTTCTTGTTACTTCGTTTGATGGTTCATCCTTCACTTTTGGAATTTCACTTTCATCCACTAAACTATCTGTATCAAATATTATATCTTCAATCTCTACATTTTCAAATATTTTTGGATCTTCTTCAACTGCCCTACAATATCAAATAAATAATAATAGTAAGATTAATTTAATATTGTTTCTTTTTTGTTTGTTTTTTTTTTTGTTTTTTTTGTTTTTTTGTTTTTTGTTTGTTTTGTTGTTTGTTTCCTCAATAATAAACATACTCTTTAATTTGTTGTGTTGACTTTTGTGTCTTTATTTTCTTTAGATTCTTTTTTAAAAATGTTTTAAATGGACCTAAATGTTTTAAAAAATCGCCAGCAACCTTTTTCGAAAGTGCAAAAGCTATCCATTCTTTAGATACTATAAGCTCCGTTAGTCCTAATTCTTCAATAATTTTTTGAACTAAAAAAAAAAAAATAAAAAAACAAGTTAGTTTTAGGGATAATACTTTTAAATAAAAAATAAAAGAATCTACCTATTAATAATTCTTCCTCGTTAAAACTACCAAAATTTTCTCTTGAAACATATAAATTGGAGTCCATTTTGTTTTTTTGGCTCAAAGTGTTACAATGAGTTTTTTTTTAAAATTTTTTTTTTTTTTTTTTTTAGGCGCCTAAAAAATTTGTTTTTTTTTATATTTTTTTAATTTAATTTTTTTTTATTTTTTAAAAATAATTTAACTAAAAAGATAAACAATGATAACAACAACAATAATAATTACACACAATAAAAAAATAAAAAAATAAAAAAATAATAATAATAATAATAATAATAATAATAATAATAATAATAATAATAATAATAATAATAATAATAATAATAATAATAATAATAATAATAATAATAATAATAATAATAATAATAATAATAATAATAATAATAATAATAATAATAATAATAATAATAATAATAATAATAATAATAATAATAATAATAATATCAATAACATTAGTAATAAGTACAAAGTAAGTTGTCTTTATTATTTTGCTAATTTTTTAATTTTCCTCCTCGAATGGTTCTCTTTAAAACATCCGCTTCCTTAGTTAATGATTCCAATCTAGAAATTCTTCTTTTGTTCTCAATTGATTTTTTAACAATTGGTTTTACTGGTGTTAATGGTGTAAATGGTTTGAATGGAGTTAATACCTTTAACGGTGATATTTGTTTTTTTGGTGTTTGTTTTGGTAGTGGACTCTTTATAATGAACCAATTTATTTTCACCAACATACCTTGAATAACTGCCTATCTGTGAATATAATTTTCAAGATGTAACTCCATATAACCGTAAAAAATTAAAAATTATAAAAAAAATGTAAAATAAATTATTGAATGTATTTTTATGTGTATTTAAATCATAGAATTTATCCCATTTTATTAAAATGAAATGTGTGAAGTTTAATTGTAATAATAAAATTAATAAAATAAATTGGTATTATATTATAAAAATTTTCATAGTTTTATTATTAATGTATAGTTTTTATAAATGCTGTTATTATAATTATTATTTATAATATTTAAATTAAATAATTACCTTAAATATTAATAATTCATAACTCTTGTTTACTTTGAATAGATAAAATTTTGGGAAAAAAAAAAAAATTTAAATTATAAAAAAAAAAACTCTTTTTAATAAATTAAAAAAATTTTAATTCATAACACTTGTTTACTTTAAATAAATAAAATTTGGGAAAAAAAAAAATTATAATTAAAAAAAAAAAATTTTAATAAAAAAATACTTTTTTAATTTTAATACAATTTTTTTTTGATGATTTTTAATAAAATCTTCAAATGATTTTAATGAAATCGTAATTGGCTTCATTTATGATTTATAGCAGCCAAACAACAAAAAAAAAGTGTAAATACAAAAAAAATTTAAGGTTCAGGGCTCTAAATTACACTTTTTTTTTCACTTTCACTTTTTTTTTTAATTTTTTTAATTTTTTTAATTTTAAAACTTGATATTTTTGCTAATGGGGAAATGTTTATTTATTTTTTTTGAAATATTTTAAAGCAGAGCATACTTGAAACAAAAAAAAAAAAAAAAAAAAAAAAAAAGATATTTTTGAGTAAAAAAAAAAAAAAAAAATGTTTATAATAGATTTTTGAAAATAAAAAAAGAAAAAGAAAAACAAAACTCAAAGAGAGAGAATGGTAGCAAAATTACAACTTTTCATCATTCTTTTATTTTTTTGTACTTTAATAAATTCTCAAAGTTATAATGTTAAGGATTTAAATAATATAAATACATTCTATCCAAAATTAACATCTCAATCATTTTGTATTGATCAATTTACAATTTTAGTAGAATGTAAAACAGGGAATATAGACCCAGTTCTAAATTTAACAAGTAGTTCTCAATCATGTAGTCCAATTCAATGGGTAGAAAATAGTACATCATTAATTTTTAGTTGTCGAAGTTTTCAAAATTTAAATTTAAATTCTAATTATTCTTCAACTTTTTTTGTAAATGGAGATTCTTCAAAAGGTAACATTACAATAAATTATGAATGCAAAGGTAAATACAATAAATTTTTTCTTTTTTTTTTTTCACACTTTTTTCATTTGTCTTAATTTTTTTTTTTTAAATTTTTTTCTTTATTTTTTTTTTTTTTTTTACTATTTCTTTTTTTTTTTATTATTTTTTTTTTTTTACTATTTTTTTTTTTTTTTACTATTTTATTTATTTATCTTTTTTTTTATTTATTTTTTTCATTAGGATTTAGTATTGGAGTTGAAAATATACAAGATGTAACATGGAGCACAACATTTAAATATTCATCAATTGTTAAAATAGATGGTTTACCAGATTCAACTGTTATTAACGGGTATAACTCAATACTTTATTCATTAATATCCCTTGGTAAAGGTTATTACAGAATTGAATATTACGAAGGTTTTTATCTCTCAAAAATATCAAATCTTTCTCTATGGGAAATTTATTTTGGATATTCTGGTTCAAATTTTACAATTTCAATGCCATATAATACAACAAGTAAGAACTTATTTTAGCTTTTTATTTATTTATTTATTTATTTTATTAACCAAAATATTAACGTTATTATCATTATTATTATTATTATTATTATTATTATTATTATTATTATTATTATTATTATTATTATTATTATTATTATTATTATTATTATTATTATTATTATTATTATTATTATTATTATTATTATTATTATTATTGTTATTATTATTATTATTATTATTATTATTATTTTTATTTTTATTATTATTATTATTATTATTTTTAATATTTTCTAAAAAAAAAAAAAAAAAAAAAAAAAAAAAAATAATTTAAAAATAATAATAATCAACTTGAGGAGATTGTGGATTTAATTAAATATAAAGATAGTATACTTTATGGAACTGCAATAAAATTTAGATCAACATCATCATTACAAAGACCAGTTAATCCCATCGCTGCAAATCACATTTTTTATGTTTCAAATTTACCAAGACCAATATCAGGTTCAATTGGAAATATGACATACATGGGTTATATTATACCTTTTTACCTTGTCACTCAAAATAATACTCTTTATAAACAAAAAGATGATTTAACATTTGAAGGTATTACTATCACTACAAACTATCAAAGTATGTAATTTAATTTCATTATTTTATTATGATTTGTTGTAGAAAAAAAAATATTAATTTTTATTACTATTACTATTATTATTATTACTATTACTATTATTATTATTACTATTATTATTATTATTATTATTATTATTATTATTATTATTATTATTATTATTATTATTATTATTATTATTATTATTATTATTATTATTATTATTATTATTATTATTATTATTATTATTATTATTATTATTATGATATTATTATTAAGATTTATCATCTGATCAAATTTTTTTTCAAACTTTTAGTAAATATAGTAATGTTGATAATAGTACGAATTTGGTGTCAATGTATACATTAGATTTAGGATATATTGATATTAAGGTCAACTACAATTTTCAATACTTTGGATATTCGATTGGTGATGTTATGGGTGCTGAAAAAACATTCAAAGCATTTCCATTTGGATTTTCAACAGGAAACAATTTAAATTATAATATGAGTATATCAATTCCAACTCGTGGTTTTTCTTCAAAACCATACCTTTACATGAACATGGTTTCTATCTCTGGAAATGGTCCTGTATTGAATGTAATACCTTCAAAATTAATAGTCGATCAAAATTCCTTCATAAAATTAATAGATTTCGAGATTCAATACATTGGTCAATTCAATTTTTTAATTAGGCTTACAATCTCAGATTCATATGGTTTATACTATATTTTCATCAACGGCGTTAAACCCATTTACATCTATGCGAACTCTTTAGTATCTGGTAACATTAAAGATGGTGTTTTTGAAATATTATATGATGGAGTTAATAGTGGTACATCATATAATCAAATAGCCTTTGTTAGTCAAATAGATATGTACTCAGTTTTGAATCAAAATCAACCATTCTCCACTTTATATCCAAATAAAAAATTAACTCTCCCAAGTTTGCAATTACTTAGTAGGTAATCAAAATAACTAATTTAAATTTAAATTCAATTCAAACCTTTAAACTAACTTATTTTATAATAATAATAATAATAATAATAATAATAATAATAATAATAATAATAATAATAATAATAATAATAATAATAATAATAATAATAATAATAATAATAATAATAATAATTATTTATTAGGTGTTGAACATTTAAAAGATATAAAAGATATCTCATATTTGATTAATGATGTTGATATTACCAATAGAACAGTCGATAATATTATGTATTTTAGTTTTAATAATATTGATAACTATAAGAGTTTACCAATTGGTTTTACATTAATTGATCCAAGAACATTAAGAGATATGAATTTCTTTTATGGAAGTGTAGGTAATCTTTATTATAATCCAATCTATAACTTTGCAGTTTGGGATGAAGTAAATTCAAGATTCTATGTTAAATTTAAAATACCAGCAAATACATCACCCGGCGTTTTAGATTGGACTTTAGTATTTAACAAAGAAAACCGTTTAACAAACACCCAATTATCTGACGACCACCAACTAAGAGTGTTATCTTCAAACTTCGATAGTTATGGCCCAATGGTTACAAACATTGTTAAAAATCCAAATTCAACAACCGTTGGATGGTTATTAACAATTGTAGACGAAATCAATGGATTCAAAGATGGATGTGTAGCAGTAATGGGCTCAGTAGATAGTTCTTTATATAATTTTACATTGAAATCAAGTGATATGATAATTGGTAGCGGTGATAAATGGAAAGGTGATTATTTAATAAGTATTCCATATGTTTTAAATGATTGTGTCTCTCAAAACTATTCGATCACGTATGCATTATTCACCGATACTTTTGGTAATGCAAACATTTTTTATGCACAAAGATGGGGTACTGTATTTAATACATTGACAATCATTGATTCTACTGGCAATCCATTCATTAATTTCATAAATGATACTTCAGTGTTACAAGTTTCAATTGGTGATGAACTTTGTGGTAAAATAGATTTAGCACTACCAATTTTACAGAATTTCACAGCATCGAAACAATCTATCGATGTTGGATCATTAGATAGATCGATTACATTCAATTTCCATGCACATGGTGCAAACGGTTTAAAAAATGACCAATATCCAATCGTTTATATAACCGATACAAACTCAAGAGTTAGAGAATGTATTTCAACAATCAATTCATTTAATTTAACAGATATATTTTATAGATGTACAATGGAAGTACCAATTGGATTTTCACATCCATATGGATTCTTATTATCTGTTTATGGATTTATCAATAGAGGTGGATACTACAGTGGGTTCAGTTCCAGTCAATTAAAACAATTAGGTTACAGTTGGTTCGTCGAAACAACTCAATTTTCAGTAACAACACCAATTATTACATCTTCTTCTGATATCGATAACGATGGTGGCAATCTATGGTTATACGGAAGAGGCTTCAAATCCATCGATTCAATTTCACTTTCAAATGGGCTCGAATCATATTCTTTATCGATAACAAACTTAACAAGTGATTCAGTCATTTTCATTAGAAACATTAAAGCTTCAAATAATTCAATCAATGTAAAATTATCAAATACTCAACAACCAACCATTCAATCAAACATTTTCACAATTAATCCAACTATCTATTATTTCAATTATACAACACCAACACCAACATCAACATCAACATTAACACCAACAAATAAACCTCAAATTTGTACAGGAAATCCAGTGTGTGGTGGATCAAATAAAGGTTATTGTAAAGATAATGTTGGATGTATCTGTTTTTCTCCATATGTCGGATTTGATTGTTCTTCTCAAATTATAATTGTACCGCAACCAAAACCAAATGAAAAGGAACCAACTATTATCATTGAAAAACCAAATAACAATAGCAGTAATGTTAATAATCAGTATCAAGTTACTAGTAATATTTCAATCATTGCAATTAGAGAGATTCATTCTATCAGTGGCGATCAAATTAAAATACATTACATCGATAAATGGTTTTACACAAACATCTCATCAACATTATCAAAATATCAATCGAGTATTATAAATAATAATGTTACAACAACAATTGAGGCAACATTAGAATGGTTCGAAAATAAAAGTAATATTACATTTGCAAATCAAGAATTAATAATGAATCCATCAACAATTAAATATACAGTTCAACTATCACCATATAAATTTTCAAGTCAATTAAATAATTTACAAATAATAATGGAAGCACAAATTCAAACGAATAAAGTTGACGATATTTGTTCAGGTAAAGAATTTGGCGATACAATAATAGATAACTCAAACTATATTAAACTTCAAGTTTCAAGTAATAGTATATATGGTAGATTCTTAAAACGTGCTATTATCGATGGTAAACCAATCACAATCACCAATCAACTATTAGATTCCAAACTAAATTCAATATCTAAACAAAATAATATACAATCACATATTGGTATTGAAATCGGTCAATATCAAACATCTGCAACTATAGATCCAGACTTTTCACTATTATTAGATAATAAGGTCGCAAATTCTGATTCTCCAAATTCAATTTGTTCATCATCATCGTCATCATCATTATCTAAAGGTCAATTAGCAGGTATTATAGTTGGTGCTTCAGTATTTTTTATAATAGTAATAATTATCGGAAAAATTATTTTATCCAAATCTCTTCGTTTCAAAATTTTTGTATATAAAATATTCAAAAAACAAAAATATTAAATAAAAATGTACCTTATTAATTCCACATGTTGGTTTCACCATGAAAAAAAAAATTTCAATAATCCAATAAACACTGTAATAAATAATGCAGTTTATTTGAGGTTGTTAATGTGTGGCTAATGATTGTTAGGGTAATTGTTGTTTGTTGTGTTTTTTTTTTTTTTTTTTTTTTTAAATAGATTTTGTTGTTTGTTGTGATTTTTTGACGATGAATGAAGTTGGAAAAGCCTTCTAGTCGTGGGTTAGATTCCCTCTCTTGAAAACCCTAGACCCTGATCATGGATGGTTGGACATAGCTCTGCGGTATGTTGATGGTTTGCAAGATCCACTTGGTTATAGTTGGAACCCCTTTGTGAAATTTCATTTTTTTTTCATTTTTTATTTTATTTTTTTTTCATTTTTTTTATTTTTTGTATTTTTTTTATTTTTTTTTTTAAAAAGAAAAGGTGTGATCTCGGTAATTTTATTTTTAAAAATTTGAGATGTCACAACGAAATTTTAATTATTTTTTTTTTTTTTTTAAAGTAACCAATTTCCTCTTAACCCTATTTTCCAAAATAAAAATATAACTTATGGAGAATGGTAGCAAAATTACAACTTTTCATCATTCTTTTATTTTTTTGTATTTTAATAAATTCTCAAAGTTATAATGTTAAGGATTTAAATAATATAAATACATTCTATCCAAAATTAACATCTCAATCATATTGTATTGCTCAATTTTCAATTTTAGTAGAATACAAAACAGGGAATATAGAACCAATTCTAAACTTAACAAGTACTCGTAATTTATGTAGTCCAATTCAATCTGTAGGAAATAGTACATCATTAATTTTTAGTTGTTCAGGTTCACAATTAAATTTAAATTCTAATTATTCTTCAACTTTTATTGTAAATGAAAATTCTTCAAAAGGTAGCATTACAATAAATTATGAATGTAAAGGTAAATACAATAAAAAATTTTCTTTTTTTTTTACACTTTTTTTATTTATTTTATTAATTTTTTTTTTAAATTTTTTTCTTTTGTTTATTTTTTTTTTTTTTTTAATATTTTATTTATTTTTCTTTTTTTTATTATTTTTTATTAGGATTTATTATTGGAGTTGAAAATATACAAGATGTAACATGGAGTACAACATTTGGATATTCATCAATTGTTAAATTATATGGTTTACCAGATTCAACTGTTATTGATGAGTATAATTCATTACTTTATTCATTAATATCCCTTGGTAAAGGTTATTACAGAATTGAATACTACGAAGGTTTTTATCTCTCAAAAATGTCAAATCTTTCTCTATGGGAAATTTATTTTGGATATTCTGGTTCAAATTTTACAATTTCAATGCCATATAATACAACAAGTAAGAATTTTTTTTTCATTTATTTATTTATTTATTATTTATTTATTTATTTATTTTATTAAACAATATTATTATTATTATTATTATTATTATTATTATTATTATTATTATTATTATTATTATTATTATTATTATTATTATTATTATTATTATTATTATTATTATTATTATTATTATTATTGTTATTATTATTATTTTTATTATTATTATTATCAAAAAAAAAAAAAAAAAGAATTTAAAAATAATAATAATGAATTTGAGGAGATTGTAGATTTAATTAAATATAAAGATAGTTCAATTTATGGAACTGCAATAAAATTTAGATCAACATCATCATTACAAAGACCAGTTAATCCCATCATTTCGATGAACCTTTTTTATGTTTCAAATTTACCAAGACCAATATCAGGTTCAATTGGAAATATGACATACATGGGTTATATTATACCTTTTGTGGATGTTACTCAAAATAATACTCTTTATAAACAAAAAGATGATTTAACATTCGAAGGTATTCCTATCACTACAAATTATCAAAGTATGTAATTTAATTTCATTATTTCATTATGATTTTAAAGTAGAAAAAAATATATTAATTTTTATTTTTATTATAAAGATTTAACACAAAGATATTTCCAAAATTTTAATAAATATAGTAATGTTGATAATAGTACGAATTTGATGTCAATGTATACATTAGATTTAGGATATAGTGATATTGAGGTCAACTACGATTTTGGATACCTTGGATATTCGGTTGGTGACATTTCGTATGCTGAAAGAACATTCAAAGCATTTCCATTTGGATTTTCAAGAGGAAACAATTTAAATTATAATATGAGTATATCAATTCCAACTCTTGGTTTTTCTTCAAAACCATACATTATCATGTACATGCTTGGTATTTATGGGACTTTTTCTGTATTTTTGGCTGTACCTTCAAAATTAATAGTCGATCAAAATTCCTACATAAAATTAATAGATTTCGAGACTCAATACATTGGTCAATTCAATTTTTTAATTAGGCTTACAATTTCAGATTTATATGGCCTAAACTATATTTTCATCAATATCAATAGTATTTATGTCGATTCTTTGGTATCTGGTAACATTAAAGATGGTGTTTTTGAAATATTATATGATGGAGTTAAACATGTTAGTACTAGTACACCCATTTCAATAACATTTGTCAATCAAGTAGATAGTCACTTTGTTTTTAATTTAGATATGCCATTCTCTACTTTATATCCAAATAAAAAATTAACTCTCCCAAGTTTACAATTACTTAGTAGGTATTCAAAAATGACCAATTTACATTCATAGCCTTTTAACTAATTTTTAATAATATTGATATTAACATTTAATAAAATAATAATAATAATAATAATAATAATAATAATAATAATAATAATAATAATAATAATAATAATAATAATAATAATAATAATAATAATAATAATAATAATAATAATAATAATAATAATAATAATAATAATAATAATAATAATAATAATAATAATAATAATAATAATAATAATAATAATAATAATAATAATAATAATAATAATAATAATTTATTAGGTGTTGAACATTTAAAAGATATAAAAGATATCTCATATTTGATTAATGATGTTGATATTACCAATAGAACAGTCGATAATATTATGTATTTTAGTTTTAATAATATTGATAACTATAAGAGTTTACCAATTGGTTTTACATTAATTGATCCAAGAACATTAAGAGATATGAATTTCTTTTATGGAAGTGTAGGTAATCTTTATTATAATCCAATCTATAACTTTGCAGTTTGGGATGAAGTAAATTCAAGATTCTATGTTAAATTTAAAATACCAGCAAATACATCACCCGGCGTTTTAGATTGGACTTTAGTATTTAACAAAGAAAACCGTTTAACAAACACCCAATTATCTGACGACCACCAACTAAGAGTGTTATCTTCAAACTTCGATAGTTATGGCCCAATGGTTACAAACATTGTTAAAAATCCAAATTCAACAACCGTTGGATGGTTATTAACAATTGTAGACGAAATCAATGGATTCAAAGATGGATGTGTAACAGTAATGGGCTCAGTAGATAGTTCTTTATATAATTTTACATTGAAATCAAGTGATATGATCATTGGTAGCGGTGATAAATGGAAAGGTGATTATTTAATAAGTATTCCATATATTTTAAATGATTGTGTCTCTCAAAACTATTCGATCACGTATGCATTATTCACCGATACTTTTGGTAATGTAAACATTTTCTATGCACAAAAATCGGGTAATGTATTTAATTCATTGACATTCATTGATTCTACTGGCAATCCATTCATTAATTTCATAAATGATACTTCAGTGTTACAAATTTCAATTGGTGATGAACTTTGTGGTAAAATAGATTTAGCACTACCAATTTTACAGAATTTCACAGCATCGAAACAATCTATCGATGTTGGATCGTTAGATAGATCGATTACATTCAATTTCCATGCACATGGCGCAAACGGTTTAAAAAATGACCAATATCCAATCGTTTATATAACCGATACAAACTCAAGAGTTAGAGAATGTATTTCAACAATCAATTCATTTAATTCAACAGATATATTTTATAGATGTACAATGGAAGTACCAATTGGATTTTCACATCCATATGGATTCTTATTATCTGTTTATGGATTTATCAATAGAGGTGGATACTACAGTGGGTTCAGTTCCAGTCAATTAAAACAATTAGGTTACAGTTGGTTCGTCGAAACAACTCAATTTTCAGTAACAACACCAATTATTACATCTTCTTCTGATATCGATAACGATGGTGGCAATCTATGGTTATACGGAAGAGGCTTCAAATCCATCGATTCAATTTCACTTTCAAATGGGCTCGAATCATATTCTTTATCGATAACAAACTTAACAAGTGATTCAGTCATTTTCATTAGAAACATTAAAGCTTCAAATAATTCAATCAATGTAAAATTATCAAATACTCAACAACCAACCATTCAATCAAACATTTTCACAATTAATCCAACTATCTATTATTTCAATTATACAACATCAACACCAACACCAACACCAACAAATAAACCTCAAATTTGTACAGGAAATCCAGTGTGTGGTGGATCAAATAAAGGTTATTGTAAAGATAATGTTGGATGTATCTGTTTTTCTCCATATGTCGGATTTGATTGTTCTTCTCAAATTATAATTGTACCACAACCAAAACCAAATGAAAAGGAACCAACTATTATCATTGAAAAACCAAATAACAATAGCAGTAATGTTAATAATCAGTATCAAGTTACTAGTAATATTTCAATCATTGCAATTAGAGAGATTCATTCTATCAGTGGCGATCAAATTAAAATACATTACATCGATAAATGGTTTTACACAAACATCTCATCAACATTATCAAAATATCAATCGAGCATTATAAACAATAATGTTACAACAACAATTGAGGCAACATTAGAATGGTTCGAAAATAAAAGTAATATTACATTTGCAAATCAAGAATTAATAATGAATCCATCAACAATTAAATATACAGTTCAACTATCACCATATAAATTTTCAAGTCAATTAAATAATTTACAAATAATAATGGAAGCACAAATTCAAACGAATAAAGTTGACGACATTTGTTCAGGTAAAGAATTTGGCGATACAACAATAGATAACTCAAACTATATTAAACTTCAAGTTTCAAGTAATAGTATATATGGTAGATTCTTAAAACGTGCTATTATCGATGGTAAACCAATCACAATCACCAATCAACTATTAGATTCCAAACTAAATTCAATATCTAAACAAAATAATATACAATCACATATTGGTATTGAAATCGGTCAATATCAAACATCTGCAACTATAGATCCAGACTTTTCACTATTATTAGATAATAAGGTCGCAAATTCTGATTCTCCAAATTCAATTTGTTCATCATCATCGTCATCATCATTATCTAAAGGTCAATTAGCAGGTATTATAGTTGGTGCTTCAGTATTTTTTATAATAGTAATAATTATCGGAAAAATTATTTTATCCAAATCTCTTCGTTTCAAAATTTTTGTATATAAAATATTCAAAAACAAAAATATTAAATAAAAATGTACCTTATTAATTCCACATGTTGGTTTCACCATGAAAAGAGATTCCAGCAGTATACTTTATAAATTATTATTTTTAATCAATCGAATTTCTATGAAATCCTTGAATATTAAATACCATTCAAATAATTAAATTTAAGAATAAAAATTAAAAATAAAAATAAAAAAAATATTATTCAAAAAAAATTCTGGTATTATTATATAAAATATTTTACGGAATAAAATTGTTAAACTAGTATAAAAACATTATATTTTAAAAATAAAAATGATGTAGAGAAAATAGTTCCTCAGAATTCAGTTGAGTTATTATTAATTATTGAAAGAACGAGATTCAGTAATAAATTTAGGTGCATTAAGCTTTAGTTTATTTTTAATGAAGAATAATGATTTAATTAAAATAAACTTGATTTGATTTGTGAGTTGGTGGTTAATTAGATTGCCTTTTTTTTTTTTTTGAAAAATTTGTTTTAATTCGCCCAGTTTGGTTTGTTGTTTTCAGTTTTTTTTTTTTCAAATATTTGTTTTTATTTTTCCCACTGACTACTCGTAGGAAGAGCTCTGAGATCGATACTCACTATTTACTATCAATTTTAATGTTTTTTACAATTAAAACCATTATCATATAATTATAATCCTAAAGAAACGAATGTAAAGTCATATATTAGTATTGTTCAATATCAAACATTTCACATAACCCTCGTGTTGCTTAAAAAAAAAAACAACCTGGTGGTGAAATTTTTCTTTGAAATTTGCACTCGATTTTTTTTTTATTTTTTTTTTTTTCATTTTTTTTTTTTATATTTTTTTACAATTTTTTTTTCATTTTTTTTTTTTTTTTTCAATGCTAATTTTATTAATAGCAAATCTAACCACAAAACCACCACACACTTTCATAAACCACAGTTATCAATTGATTTCATATAACAGAATTAATAAAAAATTAAAAAAACAAAACCTCTCGACAAAAAACCACAATTGTATTTTTATTTTCAAAATCTTCAAAAACAATCACAAAAACAAATATTAATATTAATTGTAACATAAATTAGTACGCGTATATTTATTCATATAAATAAATATAAAAAAAAAATCAAATTAACATATACACATTAAAATAAAAATAAAAAAATAATGGAAAGACCAAAGAAAGTAAAGTCAAATGGTATTAGATTTAGTTTAGAATCATCAAGTGGTGAAGGTTCAACAACTGATGATAATATAAATAATAAAAATAATGGCAATGGAAATAACGAAAGCGATTGTACTATAAATAATAATAATAATAATAATAATAATAATAATAATAATAATAATAATAATAATAATGAAAACCATGGTAAATATTCATTGAGAAAAAAAAAAAAAAATTTATCATTTAAATTTTTAAGTATATTAATAATAAATTTTTCAATTTTTTATTATTTAAAGTAAAACCAACATTTGATACATTATATAAATCAATACCAACTGATATTTTAGAAATGATTAAAGATTATAAAGTTAAATATGCATTTATTACCAGAGGAACTACTAGTATTAGCAAAATTTCAACCAGTAAACAAAAAATATTTAAAACACCAGTATCATTAGAATTTGCAATTCAATTTTTAGCAGAGTCTTCTGTAAACGATTCAACACTCGTATTTACAAATGAGGATTCTCTTATCTTTGCAAATGGTGTTTATATGGATTTAGAGATTTTCGATGAAAGTGATTAAATAAATAAACAACAATAGTAATAATAAAAAATTATTAGAACTACCATCAAACTTTTAATTTTATTTTATATATTTTTTCTTGTATAATTAATTTAAATGGGTGCAAAATCCAAGAAAATACTAATACAATTTCAAAAACCTTCATCCAAATATGTTTATCACTTTTCTTCTACACAGTTCTAAATTAGCTATCACCCGAAAACCACTCAACAATTATTTATAAAAAAAAAAAATAAAAAAAGGAATTGGGTTTTTATTTAAATTATATTTTTGCCACCAGCATTGATCATCAATACTTTTTTTTTTATTTTTATTTATTTATTTGAATCTATATAAGAGTTTTTTTTTTTTTCGTTTGTTTGTACAAGAATTCATTGAAGATTTTTTTATATGTATAATACCTATATGAGTATTATATTATTATATTTAAATTATTTTACATATTATATATATGTATATTTTGTTTTTTTATGTTTTTTTTTTATGATTTCCACTTTTTATTTCTAAGATCTATTGTTAGAAAAGTTTGAAAGTGGTGGAAGGAAACTATTATTGCCTCCACTATTAAAGTTTGTCGGGTTATTAACGTTAATGTTATTATTAATATTGTTAATATTATTGTTAACATTATTGGTGTTGATATTATTATTATTATTATTATTATTATTAAAATTTAAAGGAGGAAGATTTTGGGACGGAGAAGAGGATGGCGAATGGTTTTGTTGAGAATTAATATGACTATTAGTAAGTAATGGTGATGAGGAAGATGATGACATTGGTTGTATTTTCTCATTACTAATATTATTATTGTTGGTCCTTTTATTATTAAGGGTATTTGATTTTTTAACCACTTTAGTTCGTGGTGGAGGTGGTGAAGAAGATGTTTGATTTGGACTATTGGTATTATTTTTAATATTGGCACTGTCAGCATCATTTTCGATATCATTTTCAATGTCATCATCGGAAGAAGCGATTTTATTACTACCACCACTACCACCACTACCATTAGCATTGGTGGCAACTGTAGTGGTGGATGAGGTGGTCACACTGGCATTACCATTTGCATGTGCAGTGGCAGCAGCGGCAGCGTTTGCTGCATCCAATTTAGCTTGGTCAGCTTTTGTAAGGAATCTACCACCACAACCTCTTTGTCTTCTAATTGCATGTTGATGTCTACTTTCATGTTGGTATGCCTTTCTGGTTTTTGGTAATTTATTTTCAGATTCTAATTTTGCACGAGCAGCTCGTCTTTTCAATATTCTATTATATTGTTTTGCATTAACATATAAAGGTTCTTCAACTATTTCGGTCATTCTTGCATAAAGCATATGTGGAGTTGGATAGTGATGATTTCCACTCGAGGTAATATTACCATTAATATTTAACAATTGACTTTGTAATGGTTGTTGATGTGATTGTTGTTGTGGTTGTTGTGGATGAGGTAACTGTGGTTGTAGCTGTGGTTGTGATT
>CM069765.1:9287500-9290000 GCA_036169595.1 Dictyostelium firmibasis | reverse complement strand
GTAGCGAATTTAAGGTAATTACCATCATTTTCAGTGGTAATTTCAATTTGATCCCTTAAAAATATTTCATTGATCAAATCAATGATTGGCCCAGACTTTAAATCATTTTGAATGAATGGTGATGCTCTTGGTTTAGCACTAATATATAGTTTACCATCTGTACCATTATATTTAAATACTTGAATATTCATACCATTCCATTTATTTGAAATATAATAGGAATTGAATTTTGTAAATATTGTTGTCTCTTCTTTTTCATTACCTTCAGTGGATGATAATTTTTGTTGTTGAATTAAGATCTCATTTTTAAATGGTTGAATTTTTGGTACTGAATAAATTAATTGATATTCTTCCAATTCTTGATTATCAACTTTAACAATAACGAAATCATTGGTTTCCTTATTGACAACCATATGAATTGGCAAACTATTATTAAAGTGATCTAAATTCATTTGAATATTACAATCTTTAACTTCACATTTTAAAATTGGTAAACATTTTTTAACTTGCTCCTCTGTTAATAATGCAACTTTGGCAGTTTGTTTATTGTTTTGTTGTGGTTTTTTATTTGGTGTAGTAGTGGTTGCACCATCATTAATATTTAATTTTGAAATATCTGGAATTGGTTCCATCTTTTATTCCCCCTATTAACTATTAATAATAATAATAATAATAATAAAGATTTATTGTGAAAGGTGATTAAAAAAAAAAAAAGGTGGATATTTTTTTTTTTTTTAAAGTTTTTTTTTTTTTTTTTTTGAAATTTTTTTTTTTTTTTTTTAGTTGTGAAAAATATAAGAAAGTTAAAAAGGAGAGAAAAAAAATAAAAAAAAAAAACTAAAAAAATTGTAAGGTTAATTCGATGAATCCAATTACAAGTGTTATTTTATAGATATAAGAATTTGTTAAAATTCTAATATTCACTTTACTAAATTTATAAATATCTTTTTACATAAAACTATTGATTTCTTTTTTTTTTTTTTTTTAATTTTTGAAAGAATAAAAAAAAAAGGAATAATTTTATTTTTATTTTTATTTTTAATTTTTTTTTTTTTTTGAATTTTTAATTTAATTTTTTTTTTTCAATTTTTTTATTTTTTTTTATTTTTTTTTAATGTGGATGAAAATTAATATGAAAATATTTACATGTCAAAGTGAAGTTACTTTTGTGTAATTTTTGATATAAAAATATAGATAAAAAATTAATAAAAAGATGTCAAATGGTCAATCAACCAATGTATCTCAAATAAATAGTCATCATCCAGTTCATAATATTGTAAATAGATCTCCAACAAGCAGAAGCGAACAACAAACTAGATCAATTATTACACCAACAACAAATAATAATAATAATAATAATAATAATAATAATAATAATAGTAGTAATAATAATAATAATAGTAATAATAATATAGTACAAAGACAAACAGTAAATAGAAATAATAATAATAATAATATCAATAATAATAATCAAATTGTAAATAATAGTAATAGAAACAATTCAAATTTATATCCATCATATGCGGATCAGCCTGATATACTAAGATCATCACAAAAAGATGAATATTATAAAAAGTTATTTGAAGATCAATGTTTTGAAATGTTAACACGTATAACGGGGCCAAGATTTATAATGAATAGACAAAGTGAATCAAAATTATTGGCCAATACAATTTACTATTTATTAACAACAATGATTGGTTCTCAAACTCTAGGTGAAGAATATTGTAATCTACGTAAAATTAAAGATAAATCATTTTCAATACCTTCAATATCTGTATGAATTTTTTTATAATAGTTATTATTTATTTATTTTCTTTATTTTTAATTCATATTTATTGATTTATATATATATATATATATATATTTTTTTTTTTCAAAAAAAATAGGATAGAATAATTTTATATTTTTATCATTTATTAGCGCCATATTTGATTAAAAAATCATTACCAAAATTATTTCAACGTCATCCTAAACTATACATTTTAAAAGAGATATTTCCAAAATTCGAAAGATTACATTTAGCATTATTTTATTTCAATGGTTCATATTTTGAATTCTCAAAGAGATTATCGAATATTCGTTATATATTCAATCGTAAAATAGATCAAAAGAGACCAAAATATGATATATTGGGTTTATTGATCATTATTCAATTGTTATTATCATCTTTTATGTATCTAAAGGAAAATTCCTTCTTTTTGAAACACCAAAAAGATAATGACGATCAATCCAATGATTCTTCATCAAACCAAGATATAAATATTGAACAAGTGGATGATATTGTAAATAATCAAGATCAACAACAGCAACAAGAGCAAGAGGAGGATGACGAACAAAAATGTACATTATGTCTAGAGGTTAGAACTCATACAACCGCTACAATTTGTGGTCACTTATTTTGTTGGCATTGTATCACTGAGTGGTGTAATAATAAAGTAAGTTTTGGTTTTTATTTGAAAATAAAAAAAAATAAATAAAAAAAAAAATATCCTAAAAA